>VDFB02119223.1:0-46859 GCA_007258455.2 Sequoia sempervirens | reverse complement strand
TAGTAGCAGCAACAATAGCCTCATACAAAAAGGAAAAGATAGATATTGCTCTTTACTTTTTGAAAACCATGGAAATTACATCAGAGTAAATTTTTGTTTTCCTGGTTATAAGAAAATTCCCCTTGATGCATTTGTGGATACAGGATCGTCAAGATCATTGGCAAAAACCAATGCTATTCCTCCTCACTTTTGGAAGGAAAGAAAGGACATTCCACAGAGTTATCCTATCAATGGAGAAAAGATTAATATGGGAAGATATGCCCAAGATGTCCATATAGAAATCATGGGAAAAACATTTATTACTGATTTCATTGAATACAATGATTTAGAAGATGATGTTCTTCTAGGTTTCTTATTTCTAACCAAATATGAACCTCTTCAGTTTTGGAAACATAAGATTGCTCTTAGACATGAAAATGGTCAGTTAGAAATTCCTGCTCTTAAAATTGTTAATCATAAGTTTGAAAATAGCAGGAAACAGAAACAGAAAAAAGAATCAGTAAAAGAAGCAGCAAAAAAAACATCAGATTTCTTCCACAACATCATACATAAGTTTGAAAGAAATTGCTGCAATATGAATCCATTACAATTCTGGTCTCAAGAACATGAAGAATGTGAAATCCAATTACGACCAGAATGTATGTCAGTTATTCCCCATGAACCTGCTTATCTCATGAGCCCTACAGAAGTTTCAGAAATGGATGAGCAGTTAAAAGAGTTATTAGATGGACTCTTCATACGCCCAAGTAAAACCCCTTTGCTTGTCCGGCTTTCCTTGTGAATAAAAGAGCAGAACAGATTAGAGGTAAGAAGAGGTTATGCATTAACTACAGACCTCTCAATGAGATCATCCTACCATTTAATTACCCTATCCCATTTAGCACTGATTTAATCAGAAGAGCTGCCAATAAAAAGATCTTTTCTAAGTTTGACTGCAAGTCAGGTTTCTGGCAGATAAAGGTAAAAGAATCAGATAGGTACAAAATAGCATTCTCAGTCCCTCAAGGATTATTTGAATGGAATGTAATGCCCTTTGGTTTGTGTACTGCACCAGCTTATTTCCAGAGGCGAATGGATCAGGCATTAAGAAGTTTGAAAGATTTTTGTGCTGTTTACATTTATGATATACTAATATTTTCTGATTCAGCTACTCTTCATTTGCAGCATTTAGAAGAATTGTATGCAGCCATACAAAAGCATGGGATATGCTTAACTGCGAAAAAGATGGTTATTGGTGAAAATCGGGAGAGTGTGGGACAGGGTGGGAGAGGGTGTGAGAGAGGGTTGGAGAGAGTGGGAGAGGTCCTAAGAGGTTGGAGAGGGTTGGAGAGGGTGGGAGAGGGTTGGAGAGGGTGGAAGAGAGGGTTGGAGAGAGTGAGAGAGTGTGGGAAAGGGCTAGAGAGTGTGTTGGAGAGGGTGGTAGAGGGTGGGAGAGGATTGGAGAGAGTGGGAGAGGGTAGGGAAGGTGGGAAAGGGTGGGAGAGGGTGAGAGAGGGTTGGATAGAGTGGGAGAGGTCCTAAGAGGGTGGTAGAGGGTTGGAGAGAGTTGGAGAGGGTGGGAGAGGGTTGGAGAGGGTGGGAGAGGGTGGAAGAGAGAGGGAGAGAGAGGTGAGATAGAGAGAGTAGAGAAGGAATGGGAGAGAGAGAGAGGGAGGTAGGGAGAGAGAGGTGATAGAGAGATGTGATAGAGAGATAAGTAGAGAGGGAAGAAGGAAGGTGGAGAGATTGAGATAGGTAAGAAGGAATGGAGAGCGAGAGAAAGAGGTATAAAGGGATAGATTAGATAGAGATAATTAGAGAGGGAAGGTGGGTGGGAGGGAGTAAGATAGAGAAAAAGAGATAGGTAGAGGGAGGGAGAGGAGAGATAGAGAGTAGAGAGGGAAAGAGATAGGGAGGGAGACATAGGTGAGATACAAATTGATGGAGGGATAGGTAGGTAAAGAGAGGGAGAGGGGAGATAAAGATAGGTAGAGAGGGAAGGAGACGTAGAGAGAGAAGAGATAAAGAGAAGTAGAGAGGTGAGGGAGGGAGAGGTAGGGAGGAGATATAGTGAGTGTGTGTATGTGTGAGAGAGAGTGAGAGAAGGAGAGAGTAAGAGAGAAAAAGAGGGGAAACAAGAAGGGGGAGAGAGAATGAGAGTAGAGAGGGAAGGGGGGAGAGAGATAGAGAGTAGAGAGGGAAGTAGAGAGTAAGAGAGAAAGAGGGGGGAGAGAGAGAGAGAGAGGTAGAGAGAGTGGTAGGGAGTGGAGGGAGAGGTAGGTAGCTCTACTTTCTCTCTCTATCTCACCTCTCGCTCCCTACCTATCCCTCCATCTCTCTCTCACCTCTCTCTCACCTCTCTCCCTCCCTCCCTACCTCTTCCTTCATCTCTCCTTCTCTCTATGTACTTCTCTTTATCTCCCCCTCCCTCTCTCTACCTACCTCTCTTTGTTTCTCTCTCATTTATCTCTCCTTCCCTCTCTACATCTCTCTACCCACCTATACCTCTATGCATATTTCTTTCTCCCTACCTCCCTCCTTCCCTCTCTCCATCTCTCTATCACCTCCCTCTCTATCTCTCTCTCCTTCCCTCTCTCTCTCTCCCTCTCTCTCTTCCCCTCCCCTCTCTACTCTCTTTCTCTCTATCTCACCACTCTCTCCTACTCTATCCTCCCTCCTCTATTCTCAATTCCTTCCTCTTTCTCCTTCTATTTTACCCCTCTTCTCCTCTCCTTATTCACTCTCTATCTCAACCCTCTCTCTACCTATCTCTCCATCTCTATAATCTATCTCAACTATCCCTCTTTACCTCTCCTACCCTCCCCTCTCTCTTCCTCCCTCTCTCTCTCTCTCTTATTTTAAGGAGAGAGAAGTAGAGAGAGGAGGAAGGTGAAGAGATTAAGAGAGGGAAGGAGGGAGGGAGGGAGAGAGAAAGAGGTATAAAGGGATATGTAGGTAGAGATGAGTAAAGAGGGAAGGAGAGATGGAGGGAGAGGTAAGTATGGAGAGATATGAGAGAGAGAAATATAGAGATAGAGCTAGGTAGAGAGGGAGGGGGAGATAGAGAGAGTAGAGAGGGAAGGAGAGAGAGAAAGAGGGGAGAGGGAGGGAGAAGGGTTTAAGGGTTGGGGGTTGAGGGTATAGGGATTAAGGGTTGAGGATTTAAGGGTTGAGAGTTGAGAGATGAGGGTTTAAGGGTTGAGGATTGAAGGATTAGGGTTTAAGGGTTGGGGGTTGAAGGATGAGGGTTTAAGGGTTGAAGACTGAGGGATTAGGGATTAAGGGTTGAGAGTTGAGGGATGAGGGTTTAAGGGTTGAGGATTGAGGGATTAGGGTTTAAGGGTTGATGGTTTAAGGATGAGGGTGTAATGGTTTTAGGATTGAGGGATTAGGGTTGAAGGATGAGGGTTTAAGGGTTATAGGATTGAGGGATTAGGGTTTAAGAGTTGAGGGTTGAGGTTAAGGGGTTGAGGGTTAAAGGGTCAAGGGTTGAAGTTAGACAGTTATAGGATTGAGGGATTAGAGTTTAAGGATTTAGGGAATAAGGGTTTAAGGGTTGAGGGTTGAGGGATTAGGGTTTAAGGGTTGAGGGTTGAAGGATGAGGGTTTAAGGGTTGAGGGTTAATGATTAAGGGATTAGGGTTTAGGGTTGAGGGTTGAAGTTTTAGGATATAGGATTGAAGGATTAGGGTTTAAGGGTTGAGTGTTAAAGGGTTGAGGGTTGAAGTTTGAGGGTTGAAGGTTGAGGGTTATAGGATTGATGGATTAGGGTTTAAGGGTTGAGGGTTTAAGGATGAGGATTTAAGGGTTGAGGATTGAGGGATTAGGGTTTAAGGGTTGAGGGTTGAAGGATGAGGGTTTAAGGGTTGAGGATGAGACACAAAGTGATGGAGGGAGAGGTACGTAAAGAGAGGGAGAGGGGAGATAAAGATAAGTAGAGAGTGAAGGAGATGTAAAGAGATAGGAGAGATAGAGAGAATTAGAGTGGGAAGGGAGGGAGTGAGAGGTAGAGAGGAGATAGAGGTGAGTGTGTGTGAGAGAGAGAAGAGAGAGAGAGAGAGAGAGAGAGAGAGAGAGAGAGAGAGAGAGAGAGAGAGAGAGGGGGGGGAGGGAGGGAGAGGTAGGGATGGAGATAGAGGTGTGTGAGAGAGAGAGAGAGAGAGAAATGGAGAGAGAGTGGTGAGATAGAGAGGAGAGATTCAGAGGGAGGGAGAGAGAGAATTGTGAGATATAGAAGAAAAAGTGTGATAGAAAGAGGGGGAAGAGAGGGGGAGAGAGAGGTAGGTAGAGGGAGGGAGAGGAGAGATAAATAGTAGTGAGGGAAAGAGGTAGGGAGGGAAACATAGGTGAGATATAGAGTGATGGAGGGAGAGGTAGGTAAAGAGAGGGAGAGGGGAGATAAATAAAGTAGAGTGATGGAGGGAGAGATGGGTAAAGAGAGGGAGAGGGGAGATAAAGATAAGTAGAGAGGGAAGGAGATGTAGAGAGAGAAGAGATAGAGAGAAGTAGAGAGGGGAGGGAGGGAGATGTAGGGAGGAGATAGCAGAGTGTGAGAGAGAGAGAGAGGGGGGCTAGAGAGGGAGTAAGGGAGAGAGAGGGAGGGAGAGGAGAGATAGAGAGTAGAGAGGGAAGGAGAGAGTGAGAGAGAAAGATAATACAACTTGTTGACTACTGAAATTTGACCTCCTGACTATTGAAATTTGACATGCTAATTATTGAAATTTGACTATCTAAAAAATTATAAGATCTTTCAAAAACTAGAATTTGCATTATAAATCAAAGAGATATGAAACCAATCTTAAAAATCTTGAAACTATATACATGAAATATAACTTAAAGTATATGAAAGTAAATGTCCATATGTAAACATCAACTTATTTCATGCATATAGTTTCCCTGGCTGAGAGACAGAAAGAGAAAGAAAAAAAAAAAATATTTCACAAAGAAACATTCCAAAAATTCATGCACTTCATTTGGCAAGCACCAAATTTGGCGCCTACCAAATGAAAACGCCATTTTTTAATTTTAAAATACCAAGCCATTTGGGGAGCACCAAATTTGGCACTCGCCAAATGGTCATTTTGGGTAAAAAAAAAAGTGACATCTTTTTTGTGTCATAGATTGGTGCACATACCTTGCAGTATACCATGTGAAAGACCAAATTCTTCAATTTCATGGTACATTTTACCTATTTCTACATCTACACAAGACTAAGATGACAAATTTGTAGGTACTTTGAGAAAATATTTATAACCAGCTACCTTGATTGGTTGTACTTCAAAATGATCCATCATGACATGTACATTTTCTATATCTTGCATAGTCATGTGGCCGCTAACTTTTGTATGTATATCAACATCTTTTTCAAGTTCTTGCATTTTAGCATTACTTTGATAAGGTTCTACATTATAAATACATGACATGCATGAATCTGTGCTGCTTAAGCCATTTATATAATGAAGAAAAATCATTATCTAATGTGGTAGAAAAATTCCTTGTCATAATTTGTAATCGGTGTGATACATTGCTCATGATAATATATGCTAAGGCTTCTTCCTGGTGGACTTCTTCTCCTTGCAGCCCATGCATTGATGTATAACAATATTTGTTAGTGGGTCTTTCAGGATCTTTGCATTGGTGTATCATTGAATAGTCCTCCATTACTCTTACTATGTCAAACTCATCCTTTTTGTGTGGTATATCATAAATTTGATATTCTTTCTTATATATGATTTTAGTTGTTTCACGTGCTTGAGATTCAAATGACACTCTTTCACCATCACTAACTATGCTATTGTAATTTTGCAAATGATTACTAGATTCTAGAAAATAAAAATAAAAACTTCCCCACATCAAGAGTATTGAATTCTTTCATTGTTGATCTGAAATATCTTCATGGGTATGCATCGTGAAGCTAATATTTTCATATGTGCAAATCATTATAAAAAGAAGAAGACTCTTGATTACTGATTGGTGACTCAATCATATGATCTTTGGTATCTTTTCTAGGTGATGTACCCATTAGAATATCATCTCGATGTGATTGAGCATTTAACATGGTTAAACTATGACAATCTTGTTCAATCATCTCCTTCGTTGTTGTTGTCTCAAAGTCTGTTTATGGATCATCCTTAATGAAGAAACTTCTTGATTTGTTTCTTTCCACATCTCATACATTTTTTGTAATGAATGTAGGGGATTTACAACAAACGACTCAAATGATCCCATACTCTCTTTGACTTCCTTGACAACAACTTGACATAATAGACATATGAATTCTAAATGTGTTGCATTGTGTACTCTGCACACTAACATGATAGTAGTAGGTCTTCCAAACATATCTCATTCCCAAGATTAATTTTATCTTGTATGAACTTCACAATAAATCTTGTAGTCCCTTCCAATGTTATACTATCTAGATCTGATGCCAAGCATACATTAGGCTCATGTATGTCCCAAAATTCATATGTCGGTAAAACTTCATTTGATGCCAAACATATTTTAGTATTATGTACATCCTAAAAGAAAAAATTCCTTTCACAGCCAAATCCAACCTTGTCAAAAATGTCAAACAATTCATTTCATTATTCTCAGTGGTGTCATGTAGCCTACATCTATCTAACAAAGCCAAATAGGACAAGCTCCTAGGGTATAATCGTCTATTTAGAACCTCTTGAAACTGTGGAATATCAACCTTATGACTCTCTACACAACAAGAGATAACAAACTATTTCCTATCCATTTGTATATTTTTAGTTATTTTTATTTTTATTTTTTTGGATGTTTGACATATAGAGAGATCCTTTATATCTCAAAATTTCAACTTATAATCTCAATCAAATTTCCAACACATCGTTTTGATGGGATCCTAGTGCTAATTCTATTGATGAGCGTTTTTGCACATTCACAACATAGACAAAGTAATATAGTACTGTTGTGTTATGGAGACCAATTAGACTCAGTGGAAAAATATTCATATTATTTTTATTAAATAATTTTTCGCACTTATTAAATATTTATGCTGCACTTGTATCTAAATGGTGGTTACAAACAAATATTAAATGCTGAAAGTGGTCAGTTACAATTATATAATATAAAATTAAAAGATAGCTAAAAACATTAAATGTAGCCACCTAAAAGAAAACATTTTATTGGGTGCATGAGGTACAACCAATGGTCACACTTCATTTGTAATTAATGGGACATGTGTGGGAGCATATTAAAACAATTAGTGATGAGTTTTGAGGGCAGGAAGTTGTGAAAAATGTGAGCAGAAATTTACAGTTCTATGGCTAGAAAAATGCAGGAAGCATCGCGAGTACACATAGCAAAGGTTGTGTAAAAACAAGGGAAAAACGTGGATAAAAACATTACTATAGGTTGCAGTGGTTGTTGCATGCTTTGTAAAGGTTGTTTACTGAAAGTTTATAATATATTGGAACCTGTGTTGGTGGATGTAGCCCAGTTTTGGGTGAACCACGCTAAATCTTTGTATTCTTTTTTTGTTGTCCATAATTTTTGTGTTTTATTTCTCTATTTTATTGATCAAATATGCATTTAACTGATAGAAATATACCTTCTAACCCTAACAAGTGGTATCAGAGCGGGTTGTTTTTAGTTATCCTCTACAAGAAGGTCTCACAGTTGAGTGGGAGTCTCATGGTTGAGTGGGAGTTATGGCAGATGAGGGCAAGTTGAAGGTAGACAAATTTAATGGGCAGAACTATCAGTTATGGAAGATGTAGATGGAGGACTATCTCTATCAAAAGGATTTATGGTGGCCATTGGAAGGAAAATCTTAGAAACTAGCAACTATCTCTGATGAGGATTGGGACATTCTAGATAGAAAGGCACTTGGCAGTATTCGCTTAGGCCTAGCACAATTAGTGGCATTTAATATTTCAACAATGAAGACAACTAAAGAGTTGATGGAAACCTTGGAAAAGTTATATGAAAAGCCTTCTACTTCGAATAAGGTATTTCTTATGAAGCGTTTCTTTAATATGAGAATGGTAGAAGGTGTGTCAGATGTTGATCATTTAAATGAGTTCAATACGATTACTAGTCATTTAAATTTTGTAAATGTAAACTTTGATGAAGAAGTTAGGGCTCTTTTGATTTTGTGTTCTTTGCCTGAAAGTTGGAATAGATTGGTAATGGTTGTTAGTAATTCTATTTATGGTTCAAATAGACTGAAATTTGATGATGTTATTGGTGTGATTTTGAGCGAGGAAATTCATAGGAAAAGCTCAGGTGGTACATCCACATTAGGCAATGTTTTGAATGAAGAAAGCAAGGGCAGAATGAACGAGAGATGAAATAATTCTAGAGGTCATGGTAAGTCACAAGGAAAATAAAAGGACAAGAGGTCCCAATCCAGAGACAAGAGGGATTTTTGGTACTGTGGTAAGCTAGGTCATTTAAAGAAAGATTGTTAGTCTCAAAAAAAAAAAGGAGACAAAAAGAAAGGCAATAAAGAGGAAAATGTGGAAAGTAATAAATCTGATGAGGATGCTTTGATTCTTTCCCTTGATAATGCTAATGATTCTTGGGTGTTAGATTCAGGGGCTTCATTTCATGCTATGCCCCATAGAAGTTATTTTCTTGATTATGTCCAAGGGGATTTTGGGCTGGTTTTTTTGGGAGATAACGAACCTTGTCAAATTGTTGGAAAGGGAAGAATCAAGATCAAGTTAAAAAATGGGAATCATTGGCTACTACAAGAGGTAAGACATGTTCCAAGGTTAAGTAGAAATTTAATTTCAGTAGGGAAACTGTTGCAAGTATGAGCAAGTTTGGTGGTGTTGTCATTAATTTTGTCATTGATGTCAACACAGTGCAGTATGTTGTAGATTGTGCATGTATAGTTGAGATGTTGTTGAGATGTTCTGAGCACATGGAGCTATCTATATGATGTTTTATATGTGATGAAATGATGGGTTTCCAAGCTCTTTTGAGAAAATTAATAAAGAGATAAGTCAAAATTGTGTAAGTGTTCAGAATGTGCTCCGGTATGTGCTCCACGTTTCTCCTGTGTTGATCCTATGCTTGTGCGGATCTGAAGAGTTGTTATTGATGATCTGATGGCAATATCTACTGATTTGTAGCTTCTGGTTTGATGGAATGCAAAATTTGTGTTCACTGATGTGCGAACTATTCTGGAAGAGTTGATCTTCTATGGACTGGGAGAAATGTTTCTGCTTTGTAGTCCTTCACTATTTTGTTTTAGGTCTTGCAAATTTGGAATATGTTGTGTAATGGCGTTCTATTGATTTTGGTAAAGATGTTTGTGGTTTGGTGATCTGGAAGTTGTGTTTCAAAGTCATTGTATGTTTTTGCATAGTCTAGATGGATTGATGGAAGAAGTTTTGTGTTCGAAGGTTGTTACACTTTTTGCGGATGTATCTGAAGAAACCTGAGATGTGTTCTCATGCATAATGAAGTGTGTTATGTCGTTTGCATGTTATCTTCTTGCTGGGAAGCGTGTACATCATTGTTCATTTGTGTTTTCATTAGGTTTGGATGACCTGGTGTTTACACTTCATATGAAGAATAAAATTTAATTAAGTATGTGGTTGATCCGAGACATTATTTTTGGGTCTTGGTTAAGTTTTTTATTGGTCCACTCTCATTCCTTTCCACTGTAGGAATGTTGAGTTGCCAACCTAATTTGAATTTATGAAATGAAGCAGATGTGGCTGACCTTGGAGAAAGTTTCTAAGGTTGAAAATAGTATAAATACAAGTCGAGTTAAGAAGAATTAGATGATGCAAAGTAACAAATTAAGCAAAAAATAAAAGAGTAGAAGTGTGTGAAAGTGAGTTGAGGCAACAATACTTCATTGTGTTAGATTCCTGAAGGCAGTGAGTTGAAGATTTTTCAATCTTTTGATCAAGGCTGCGAGTGTGTGTAAATTGTTGTGGTGGATCTTTTGTTTTCTTTTGTATCTATAGGCAGTGAGCCTCCCTGTTGGATAGTGAATCCTTTCTATAGGCATTGAACCTTTGTTCTTGGACAGTGAGTCCTTCTCTAGGTAGTGAGTCCTTGGTAGTGAGCCTTTGTATTAAGTTTTTCTATCTCTTTATATTGTGAGTTAATCCTCACCATGGTTTTTCCCTCATTGGGTTTTCCAAATAAAATCTAGTGTTCATTGTGTTGATTTTTCTTTATGTTATCTACATTTCATGTTCATACTTAATAATAGAACAATGTAGTTGTGAAATTAATAAGTGTTGAAGTTTTGAGTTTAATTTGGTGACAACTGATTCACCCACCCCCTCTCAATTGTCCTACACCTTTTAACAATTGGTATCAGAGCTTAACTGCTTAAGGAGGATTTGATGGCACATAAGTCGGTGATCCCTATGTTTGATGGATCTGATTACAATGACTAGAAAGTGTAGATGAGAGGATATATTATCTCTCTTGGTTACAAGACCTGGAAGGATGTTAAGACAAAGTATGTTGCTCCTGTGAGTGGTCGTACTACTGCAAATGAGGTTTCAGCTTATGAGGAGAATGAGAAGGTGATATATACTATTTTCAATGCTCTATCTAAAACTAAGACAACTAAGGTTCTTTCTTTGGACACTACTTATGAAGTTTGGAAGAAGTTGGAAGATGTTTATGAAGGAAATGAGAGAGTGAAATTGACAAAGAAGCTGACAACAAAGTGTAGATATAAGAATTTGAAAATGGAAGAAGGTGAATATTTTGCAAGCTATTTCTAGAGGGTTGAACTTGTAGTGAATGATGTTAGAAATCAAGGGGGTAAACTAATTGATGAGGATATAATTGAGAAGATCCTAATAACCCTTCTAGAGTGTTACAGTGATAAGATTTAAGTTATTGAAGAAATGTATGATCCTAAGAAGTATACTAAAGAAGAGATATTTGGCACCTTGACTGCATTTGAGATGAGAAAGCTTGGAAAGGAGGAAAAGACAAAGACAACATTTAAAGAGAGAAATACTGAGGATGATCTGGATAGTGATGGTTCTGATGAGTTGGAAGTGGATTTTACCGGGAAGTTGAAGAAAGGTACCAGTAAGTATAAAGGAATTTAGCCCTTTAAATGTTTCAGTTGTGGTAATATTGCTCATTATGCTTCAAGATATATGAATAGAGTTGTACATAAGAAGAACAAGGATCAAAAAGATAAGGATAGAAAGGATAAGAAATATAAGAAGCTATATTATGTTAAATAAGAAGCTGAAATCGCTGATGATGAATCTGATTATGGGGGTGATGATAGTGAATGCTTTTTTTTAGCTTTGGAGAGTAAATTTGTATCTACTAACCCTGGAAAATGTGCAAGAGAGAATGCTCTGGAGAACAAAAAAAAGAGATGGAAGGTAATTTGGTCACCGCCTTTCATGGCAGACATGATGAAGACTGCTGGGTGATTGACAGTGGATGCTCTAATCACATGACTAGAGATAAAAGTAAGTTCACTAAACTTGAACAGTATGATGGTGGTTTGGTCATGTTTGGTGATGATTCAAGAGCGAAGATTGTTGGTAAAGGTTTAATTAGCTTTGATGGAATTCACAACACTGATAATGTATATTATGTAAATGGTTTGAGGCCTAACCTTTTGAGTGTTGGTTAGATGTGTAGTAATTATTTTAAGCTTGTGTTTTAGAATAAAACCTATGAAATCAAAAAAGGATCCAGAGATATGGTTTCTACTAGAAGGAGAACTCATGGAAACATCTATCAGCTTAAGGGTGTTGATGGTCAGTGCCTTATATCTCAAGTCAATTGAAGTTGGTTATGGCACCAAAGAATGGGACATGTAAACTTTGATAATTTGGTCAAGATCAGTTTAAGAGATGTAGTCTAAGGTCTTCCTAGAATCACAAAGCCTACTAATACTATGTACAAAAGTTGCCAATTGGGGAAACAAACAAGAACCAGTTTTAAGGGAAAAGAGCAATCTACTACCAAAATGCTAGAGTTAATTCATATTGACCTCTATGGTCCGACTAGAACAGGAAGCCTAAATGGTGACATGTATTTCATGCTCCTTATTGATGATTATTCTCAAATAAAATGGGTTGCTTTTCTTAGAGAAAAGACTCAGGCTTTGGATAGGTTTAAAATGTTCAAATCAAGAGTGGAAAATGAAGTAAACTTGAGAATCAAATGTTTGAGATCTAATAGGGGTGGAGAATTCACTTCTGGAAAATTTAATACATTTTTTGAACATGTAATAAAAAGATAGTTCTCTACTCCAAGGAACCCTCAGTAGAATGGAGTAGTTGAGAGGAAAAACCAAACAATACAAGAAGCTACAAGAACCATGATGAAGGAATCAAGTGTGTTGGATGTGTACTAGAGAGAGGAAATACACACTATTGTTTATGTTCTTAATAGAGTTCATATTAGAGGCAACAATACAAAGATTTATTTTGAGTTATGGACTGGTAAGACTCCTACTGTGAAGTAATTTAAGGTATTTGGAAGCATATGTTACATTAAAAGAGATGATGAAAATATTGGAAATTTTGATGCTAGATGTGATGAAGGGATTTTTCTTGGGTACTCTACTACTAGTAAGGCATATAGATGCTTCAATAAAAGATTAAGGAAGATTGTTGAGAGTGCTAATGTGAAATTTGATGAGTACATGCACATGCCTATTGAGATAAGTGAAGTTGAACCTAATGATCCCATCTATGGACATGTACCTGAAGAGAATAAGGAGAAGGAAGAAGAAGAAGAAGAAGAAGAAGAAGAGACCTCAGAACCTACTATTAAGACTCCTAAGTATGTGCAGAAGAATCATTTAGAGGAACAAATAATTGGATACAAGAATGAAGGTGTGGAGAAAAGAAGTAAAGTGGCAGTTGAGGTAAACCTGTTTTTACTTTCTAAAATAGAACCTAAAATTGTGAGTGAAGCATGTGAAGATGAGAGTTGGGTTAAAGCTATGAAAGAAGAGTTGCAGAAAATAGAAAATAATTAGACATGGGAATTAGTTCCTAGACCTGTGAATAAGAATGTAATTGGTTCGAAATGGGTGTTCTAGAATAAGTTTAATGAAAATGGCGAAGTTGTAAGAAATAAAGCAAGAATTGTATGCAAGGAATACTCACAAGTTGAAGGCATAGAATTTGAAGAAACGTTTTCCCCTATGGCTAGAATGGAAGCTATTAGGATACATTTTTGGCATTTTCTACCCACAAGGATTTCAAAGTATATGAGATGGATGTCAAGTCAACATTTCTGAATGGTGAATTGGAGGAAGAAGTATACATGGAACAAACTGAAGGATTTTAGTTATCAAACAAATCGGATATGGTTTGTAAGTTGAAGAAGGCATTGTATGGACTGAAGCAAGCTCCCAGAGCTTGGTATGCAAGATTTGATAGATACCTAACAAATCAAGGTTTCAACAAGGGCTCTGCTGACAACAATCTTTACTTCAAAGTGTAAGGTAAGAAAATGTTGATAGTGGTAGTTTATGTTGATGATATCATCTTTGGAGGAAATGAAGGAATGTGTAAAACATTTGCAGAAGAAATGCAAAAAGAATTTGAGATGTTTATGATTGGTGAGTTGAATTTATTTCTTGGTCTTCAAGTAAATCAAACTGATAAGGGGATATTCATTTCACAATCAAAATATGTGAAGGAGATGTTGAAGAAGTTTGGAATGGATGACTCCAAACCGATTAGTACTCCTATGGTGACCGAATGTAAGTTGAGTAAAGATGATGAATTTGCTAAAGTTGATCAAAGCAAATATAAATCTATGATTGGTGGGCTGATGTATCTTACTGCTACTTGATTGGATATTATGCATGCAGTATGTTTAGTTGCTAGATTTCAAGCAGATCCTAAAGAGTCACATGTTACAATAGTAAAGAGGATATTTAGATATTTTAAAGGTACACCAGATTATGGCTTATGGTATCCTAAGGGTGTTGATTTCACCTTGAGTGCTTATATTGATGCATATTGGGCTGGTTGTGTGGATGGCCAGAAGAGTACCAGTGGAGGTGCTTTCTTTCTTGGTGAAAGATTGGTTTTTTAGTTGAGAAAGAAATAGGACTCGATTTCTTTATCCACTGTAGAGGTAGAATATATTATTGTAGCATCTTGTTGCACATAAGTTTTGTGGATGAAGCAAACTCTAAAAGACATTAGAGTGATATGTGGTGAGCCTATTTCTATTTTCTATGACAACACAAGTGCTATAGAAATTTCAAGGAATCCAATGATGCATTCAAGAAAAAAACATATATCTATCATATATCATTTCCTGAGAGAAAAGGTGTTGGAGAATGAAGTTAGGTTGGAGTATGTGACAACAAAGGAACAAATTAAAAATATATTTACTAAGGCTCTTCCGAAGGATAATTTTGAGTATCTTAGGGGAGAGGTTGGGGTCATTATCCCTCTAAACTAGGTGCACATGAAGGTACATTAGTCCATTGAATTCACACATTCTTTATTTATCTAGATTGATGAGTGGGTCTACTCTGCAGGGGGAGTAGAAAAGTTTTTCATTGTTGTAGTATGAGTTAAATGGGTATACTCTTAAGGGGGAGTAATCAAAGATTTTGATCTTTTCCATTGATGTCAAAGGGGGAGAGAAATTCATGGGAAAAATAGTAAGAAAAGTAAGAAAAGGTGTTCTCCCAGAATATTGTGTAGGATGTTGTCTTTGATGGTTTTTCACATCATCTGTTGCCATCAATGACAAAGGAGGAGATTGTTGCAAGTATGAGAAAGTTTGGTGGTGTTGTCATTAATGTTGTCATTGATGTAAACACAGTGTAGTATGTTGCATATTGTGCATGTATAGTTGAGATGTTGTTGAGATGTTGTGAGTACATGGATTTATCTTTATGATGTTGTAGATGTGATGAAATGATGGGTTTCCAAGTGCTTTTGAGAAAATTAATAAAGAGATAAGTCAGAGTTGTGTAAGTGTTAAAAATGTGCTCCAGTGTGTGCTCCACATTTCTCCTGTGTTGATCCTATGCTTGTGTGGATTTGAAGAGTTGTTATTGATGATTTGATGGTGATATCTACTAATTTTTAGCTTGGTTTGATGGAATTCAAACTTGTGTTCACCGTGTGTGAACTATTATGGTAGAGTTGATCTTCTATGGGCTGGGAGAAATGTTTCTGCTCTACATTCCTTTGTTGTTTTGTTTTAGGTTTTGTAGATCTGGAATATGTTGTGTAATGGTGTTCTATCGATTCTAGTAAAGATGTTTGTGGTTTGGTGATTTGGAAGTAGTGTTTCAGGGTCACTGTAAGTGTTTGCACAGTCCAGATGGAATTATGGAAGAAGTTATGTGTTCAAAGGTATTTACACTTGTTGCAGATGTATTTGAAGAAATATGAGATATGTTCTCATGCATAATGAAGCATGTTGCATCGTCCGCATGTTATCTTCTTGTTGGGAAGCGTGTACATCAATGTTCATTTGTGTTTTCATTAGGTTTGGTTGACCAAGTGTTTACACTTCATATGAAGAATAAAATTTAATTAAGGAAGCGTGTGGTTGATCCGAGACATTATTTTTGGGTCTTGGTTAAATTTTTTATCAGTCCACTCTCATTCCTTTCCAACGCAGGAATGTTGAGTTGCCAACCTAATTTGAATTTATGAAATGAAGTGTATGTGGCCGACCTTGGAGAAAGTTTCTAAGGTTGAAAATGGTATAAATAAAAGTCGAGTTGCGAAGAATTAGATGATGCAAAGCAATGAAGTAAGCTACAAATAAAAGAGAAGTGTGGGAAAGTGAGTTGAGGCAGTAGTACTTCATTGTGTTAGATTCCTGAAGGTAGAGAGTTGAAAGTTTTTGTAATCTTTTGATCAAGGCTGCGAGTGTGTGTAAATTGTTGTGGTGGATATATTTTTTTCTTTTGTATTTGTAGGTAGTGAGCCTCCCTATTGGACAGTGAGTCATTTCTGTAGGTACTAAGCCTTTGTTCCTAGATCGTGAGTCCTTCTCTAGGCAGTGAGCCCTTGGAAGTGAGCCTTTGTATTCAATTTTTTTGTCTCTTTATATTGTGATTTAATCCTCATCGTGGTTTTTCCATCATTGGGTTTTCCACGCAAAATCTAGTGTTCATTGTGTTGATTTTGCTTTCTATTATCTGCATTTCATGTTCATAATTAATAATAGAACAGTGTAGTTGTGAAATTAATAAGTGTTGAAGTTTTGAGTTTACTATGTTGACAACTAATTCATCCCCCCTCTTAGTTTTCCTGCACCTTTTAACAACAACTAGATGATGAAGGTTGTGTTGTTACATTTAGTGATAAAAATTGGAAGGTTACAAAAGGTTCCTTAGTGTTAGAAAAAGGTGTGAAAGTAGGCACCTTATATCTTTGTATAGGTCATACTATTTTGTCTACTTTAGCTATTGCAGATAAAAATCAAATAGGGAAGTTGTTGGAAAAAATAGCTATAGTAGTTGTTGTGAGTTTGACAATAGTTATTGCGGGTTCTGTAACAATTTCAGGAATAGTTGTTGTGAGTCAGTAGGCAGAAAATTAGACAGTTGTTGTGGGTGAAACAACACTGTGGCATAATAGATTTGGGCATATGAGTGAAAAAGGTATGAAAATACTTCATTCAATGAAATTTTTACCAGGTCTAAAATGTGTTAATATGGATTTCTGTGAATGTTGTGTGTATGGAAAGCAAAAGCGAGTTATTTTTCTCAAGGATGGGAAGCAAAATAAATAAGAGAAATTGGAGCTTGTGCATACGGATGTATGGGGAAAAAATCAAGTATCTTTTCTCAGTGGTTCTCAGTATTATGTCACTTTTATTGATGATGCAACAAGGAAAGTATGGATTTATTTCCTTAGGCAGAAATCTGATGTATTTGAAACTTTTAAAAAATGGAGAAGCTCTGTTGAGAATGAGATGGGTAAAAAGTTGAAATGTCACAGATATGATAATGGTGGTGAGTATTGCAACAAAGAGTTTGAATATTATTGTTCCTATGATGGTATTTGTAGGTAGAAAATGGTTATAAGGACGCCACAAGAAAATGGAATGGTTGAGCACATGAATATGACAATAATGGATCATGCAAGGAGTATGAGATTGCATTTTGGGTTTCCTTTAAACATGTGGGAAGAGGTTGTAAACACTGCTATTTATTTGATTAATAGAGGTTCCTCTAATCCTTTGGGTTGTGGTATTCTAGAGGAAGCATGGATAGGTAAGAAGGTGAGTTATTCTTTTCTCAAGACCTTCGGTTGTGAAGCATTTGCATATGTAGATTATTAAAATAGAACCAAGCTTGATGCTAAGTCAAAGAATGTATATTTGTTGGATATGGCATTGATGAATTTGGTTATAGGCTTTGGGATCTTGAAAATCAGAAAATTGTAAGTGTAGAGACTAAAAAATGTCTCGAATCATATCATACACTCAAATTAGGTATACTAACATCATTTCCTCTTGAAACTATCCTCTTTTTGCTTAATTAATTGAATTAGCCTAGCTAATTAATGTGCATTAGAAAAAAGGACCCTTTGCTTGACATGGGATTAATTCATGATAAAATGGACTTAATGAGGCCTTAATCTAGTGTTGTGAGGCATTTTATGCATCCACATTAGGTCTTGGACACTTATAAATTGGATAACATTCTTTTATCTTGTAAAGGTGTTGTAAAGTTTTGTAATGGACTTTCACACTTTTCTAGACTTAATAAACCTATTTCTCCCTAATTCAACATTATAGAATGTGTTTAAAAACATTATTACATCAATCTAGAAGGTTTTTTAATTAAATTTAATGATAAACTAGTGAACATGTAATGTGTCTTGCACATTCACATTGGTTCTTGTGCCTTCCTAGGCTATGTGGACCTAATTTTAGTGTTGTAAAGTGTATTTAATCACACTTTCACATTGATTTTTGTGTCCCAAGCCCTATTTGACATTCATATAATCATTAATAGGCCCCTTATTAACCCATATTGTGCATCTCGAGGCTTAAATTGATCAAAAAATCAACATAGTCATCATATAAGCCTAAATTTCTTACTTCTCGACATTCCAGCTAGCAAAAATGGCCCCTGTGGGACCCATTCACCATTAGTGGCGAATGAGTCCCATTTGAGCCATTTTCAGGGTTTTGAGTAGGAAAAATTAGGTTTTAAGTTTAATTTTGTAAGGAAAGACTAGTGCGGAAATTGCTTTCCTATTGTCAATTCACAAGAGAATAATGTAGTACTTTTAATTTCAAACTATAGAGCATTAAGATTCACACATACAAGAATAGACAATAATATTAACAGAGAATAGACACCAGATTTACGTGGGAAAACCCTTTCAGGAGAAAAACCCACCACCAAAGAGAAATCACTTTATTCACAGTAAAAAAAAATTACAATAAAGTTACAGATCCCTCCTTCACAGGTATTAGTTCTCTAATATTACACAACAACATTACAATCAACCAACCACATAGTCAATCACAACACTATTACAATGTTCTTTCAACATATAGTCTGCTCAACAACTTATTCCCCTCTGGTCTTCCATTCTTATTTTCTATATTCACTTCGACCCTTCAATTTCTAGGAATCTACTGTCCAAACTGATTCAGTTCACTCAATTGCCAAGAAGCTCAATTGTCAACATTATCCCACATTGGTGCAGAATATTAACAGTCATTAGTTTATAAAAAAAATCCTGAAGACTTTAGGTATCCACGAGTTATCCCTTTTAATTACCAAGTCACTCGTACACCTGCGGTCAAAGCAACCATCGACATGGCCCCACAAAAGTGAACTCCCATCGGCGCGTCACTCAAAATGATAAATTCATAACTACCGCATACAAGTTACAAATTTACCAATCCTCATGACCACTATTGCCTAGTCGAAAAAATCTCAAACTTCATTACCACTGCATATAAGTTACGAAGTTACCAATTCCCGCGACAAGCCGATACCATTGTCGCCCAGTCGATAAGTTACAAAACTTCCCAAATCCACGACTTAGGTTACAAGTTATAGAAAACACCAATGTCGTGACAACAAAAGAGATCGATCAATCAGGAGGTTACAAAACTTCCAAACTCCGCGACAAGGTAACGAAACCTCCAAACTCCATGACAAGAAGTTACGAAACTTCCAAACTCTGTGACAAGGTTACGGAACCTCCAAACTCTGTGACAAGGTTACGAACTTAGGAACTTCAGCGATCGGCCAATAATGAAGACTGGAACAGAGTTACAAGCCATCAAGTAGAGGCACAATTTCCAACAATCTCCCACTTGATGAAGACTTACTGGCTTTTTCCAAACTCGAAGTTAATGAAGGTCGCAGGCTCCAAGGCCCATCAAACTAGCACACCACCTGTACTTGTTCCTGCTCACAGGCTTTGTCAATGCATATACAACATTTTCCAGAGTATCCACCTTTTCTAAAAAAACCTTTCCATCCTCTACCATATATCGTACAAAATGATAATGCACATCAATATGTTTCATCCTGGCATGGAAAGTTGGATTTTTTCGCCAAACAAATAACACTCTGACTGTCACAACATATTTTAATTTTCCCTGTATTAAACCCAATGTCAAAACACAAACACTTTAACCAGATTGCTTCTTTACAGGCATGTGTTGCAGCCATGTATTCTGCCTTTGTAGTGGACAAAGCAACTACAGCCTGCCGCTTGCTCATCCAACTAATTGCACAACCATTCAACATGAAAATATATCCACTGGTGGATCTTATACTATCAACATCCCTTGCCCAATCAGAATCCACATAGCATCTAAACACAAATCATACTGAGAAGTACCTTTTAAATATCTAAACACTCTTTTCACAAAATACCAATGTGACCTTCCTGGATTCACCATAAACCCTGAGCTAAGAACTCCCACTGCTTGGGAAATGTCTGGCCTTGTACAAACCATTGCATAAATTAAACTACCAACAACACTAGCATACCTTGGCACTTTGGTCATGTCCTCCATCTTAGTAGGATATTTTGGAAAATCTTCAATAGATAGCTTTGTTCCCTGCAAAACTGGAACAACTAGCTGCTTGCAATCAGTCATACAAAATCTCTCTAGAATAGTATTAATGTACTTACTTTGGCTGAGCCAAAGATTTCTACTCTTTCTGTCTTTGGTTATTTCCATCCCTAGAATATACCTAGCTACACCAAGATCTTTCATTTCAAACTTTGTAGAAAATTGAGATTTAAGATCAAAAATCATGAGCTTACTATTCCCAATGAACAACATGTCATCCACATACAGGGCAATAACTAAGACACGATCATTTTTAGATTTGAAATATACACAATGGTTAGATCTTGATCTTACAAATCCCAAAGACAAAACAAATGTGTCAAACTTCTAGTACTACATTCTAGGAGATTGTTTTAATCCATTTAGAGATTTTTTCAACTTGCATACCAAATTTTCTTTACCTTTTTCCACATAGTGCTCAGGCTAGGACATATAAATTTCTTCTTCAAGATCACCATGAAGAAATGTTGTCTTCACATCCATCTATTCAATCTCTAAGTCATACGCTACTGCAAGTGACAGAAGAAATCTGATAGATGTCAACTTAGCTATAGGAGAAAAGATTTCTCCATAATCAATTCCCTCTACCTAGAAATAACCTTTCACAACCAACCTCGCCTTATACTTTTCAACACTGCCATCCACACCTATTTTCTTTTTAAATACCCATTTATAGCCAATAGCTTTTCTACCTTTAGGCAAGGGCACCAAACTCCAAGTGTCATTCTTTTCTAATGATGCCATTTCTTCATTCATGGCTTCCAACCAAGAGTTTGCATCAGGCATATTAATTTCCTCTTTAATAGTCCTAGGCTCATCAGTGCTAGTAATCAAAGCATAGGCACAAGTAGAATCTAACGTAGAAAACCCATACCTATCAGGTTGCTTCCTTTCATGTGTTGACCTCCTCAAGGGTTGAGGTTGAGGTTGTTCTTCTACTTCAGAACTGTCAGAACTGCTTGAGCTCTCCTCAGATTCAAGTACGTTGTGAATTTTTTATTCCACTTTATCTGGTGTCGAAGGAATTTCAACTACATCCTTTTTATTTTCTGATTTTATCTCTGGCTACAGATCCAAAGTAGAAGGATTCAACTCATGAAAAATAACATTTCTCCTGTACAAAACCTTTTCAGTCACAGGGTTCCAAAGCTTGTATCCTTTTATGCCAACACTATAGCCAATAAATATACATTTAACAACTTTATTCTCCAACTTAGATATTTTTTCATTCTACACATATGCATATGCCTCACAGCAAAAAAATCTTATGTGTCTAAGAGAGGGCTTCTTACCATACCATGCTTCCAAAGGTGTCTTCTCAACAAGAGTAGAATTAGGAGAACAATTTAATAAATAACAAGCCGTTACAACTGCCTCGGCCTAGAACTTCTCCAAGCCAACACTGTTCAACATACTTCGTGCTCTTTCCATCACTATCCTGTTGAACCTTTTAGCAACTCCATTTTGTTGTGGAGTATAGGGTGTAGTCTTATGATTTTATTCCATGATCTTTACAGTACCTTTCAAACTCATCACCATTGTCAATCCTTAAACATTTTATTTTCCTTCCATTCTGATTTTCCAAAAGGTTTTAAAATTCCTTGAAATGACTGAACACTTCTGATTTACTCTTTAAAAGATACACAAATGCCCTTCTCGAATAGTCATCAATAAAAGAAACATAATATTTAGTATTCGATAATGAAGGAACATTTATTGGACCAAACACATTAGAATGAATGTAATCAAATATACCAGAAGATTTATAAGGACTGGAATAAAATGAAACACAGTGTTGTTTACCATATATACAATGTTCAAAAAATTTGAATTCAAGGTTACAGTCATCAAGCCCTTCAACCAGGTTTTTATTTTTCAAGGTTTTTAAACCTCTATCTCCAATGTGGCCTAGCTTGTGATGCCACAACATTGTTTTCTTAGTTGGAAGCTTCATCTCCAAAGAATTAGCTCCTACTGGAACAATCACCTCTTTCCCTATAGATTTACATGGTTTTTCAAAAGCACTATTGCATTGAACTGCATTGGTGTCCAACTTATACAAAGTACCAATTCGAGCACCCTTTGCCAACAACATAGAGCCTCTCGTCATCTTAAAAACACCATTAGAGAAAGAGACCTGTACACCAACATCATTCAACCTATTGATAGAAAGTAAATTTCGAGCCAGACTTGGTATATGCATAACATCATTGATTCCCTTCACCCTTCCATCAGGGAACTGAATTTTAACTCTTCCACAACCAACTATATCCAGGGATGAATTGCTTGCCAAGTACACCTTTCCACCATCGTATTTTTCATACTTTGTGAACCAGTCTGTATGAGATGTCATGTGGAAATATGCTCCAGAATCAATCAGCCAGACATCATCGGATGCCTGAGTTACCAAGGCTACAATGAAGGCATCCACTTCGCTCTAAGAAGAATCATTGTCAGATGAGTTCTTCTTCTTTTTCTCCTCTTTTCAGTCAAACATGACCAGGCTACCCACAGTTCCAATACTTCACCTTGGAATTTTTTCCAAGAGACTTTGATCTCCCTTCTTATTTCAATTTGGATTTCATGTCCTCCTTCTTGCCTTTTTATTTTGATCGGCCTCGAACAACAAGAGCCTCCTTCACTATCTCAGAATATTTTCTTCTCATTTCTTTTGATAACAAATAAGCAACAACATCTTCCATCTTAAAAGTGGATGTTGTACTCCCAATGGCCTCCACCAAGTGATCCCAAGAATCAGGAAAATAACATAACAACAACATACAACAGTCTTCTTCTTCAATCTTCACACCCACAAATATTAACTAAGCAATCAACATGTTAAAAGTATTCAAGTGATCAACAACAGACACTCCTTCCTGCATTTTCAAAGAATACAACTTCTTCCTCAAGAACAACTTGTTTACCAAGGACTTTCCCTGATAAATATCTCCAAGTCTTTTCAACAAGGAGGTTGCGGTCTTCTGTTCATGCACATTAAGAAGAAAAGAGTATGCCAAACAGAGCCTTATCATCCCCTTTGATTTTTGATTTGCAAGATCCCAATCTTCTTGCTTCATGCCAGAAGGTTTTGTTCTAGACACAACCATCCAAAGATCACGATCAACCAACAGATCTTCCATTTTTAGTTTCCACAACTCAAAATTGTTGCCATTAAATTTCTCAATTTCAATCTTTCCAGATGTACTTGCTAGTGCCATCTCAATCTATATCTTGACAATTACCAGACTTCTACAAGACTCCCACTGAACAAAATTGACACAAAAAACCTAGCCAACCCACAAGGATAACACAAATGGCCAGGCTCTGATACCACTTGTAAGGAAAGACTCTAGTGCAGAAATCACTTTCCTAATGTCAATTCACTAGAGAATAATATACGAGTACTTTTAACTTCAAACTACAGAGCATTAAGATTCACACATACAAGAATAGACAATAATATCAATAGAGAATAGACACCAAATTTACGTGGGAAAAACCTTTAGGGAGAAAAACCCACCACCAAAGAGAAGTCACTTTATTCACAATAAAAAAATTTACAATAAAGTTACAGATCCCTCCTTCATAGGTATTAGTTCTCTGATATTACACAACAACATTACAATTAACCAACCACATAGTCAATCGCAACACTATTACAATCTTCTTTCAACATATAGTCCACTCAGCACACTATTCCCCTTTGGTCTGCCGTTCTTATTTTCTATATTCACTTCGACCCTTCAATTTCCAAGAATCTACTATGCAAACCGATTCGGTTCGCTCAACTGCGAAGAAGCTCAACTGTCAACATTATCCTGCATTGGCACAAAATATTAACAGTCATTAGTTTATAAAAAAAAGCCCGAAGACTTTAGGTATCCATGAGTTATCCCTTTTGATTACCAACTCACTTGTACACCTGTGGTCAAACCAACCATCAACATGGCCCCACAAAAGTGAACTCCCATTGGCCTGTCGCTCAAAATGATAACTTCATAACCACCACATACAATTTACGAATTTACCAATCCCTACGACCACTATCGCCCAGTCGGAGAAAACTCAAACTTCATAACCATCGCATACAAGTTACAAAGTTACCAATTCCCGCGACAAGTCGATACCATTGTCACCTAGTCGATAAGTTACGAAACTTCCAAACTCCACGACTTAGGTTACAAGTTATAGAAAACACTGATGCCACGACAACAAAGGAGATCAGTCAATTGGGAGGTAACAAAACTTCCAAACTCCACGACAAGGTAACAAAACCTCCAAACTCCACAACAAGAAGTTACAAAACTTCCAAACTCCACAAAAAGGTTATGAAACCTCCAAACTCTGTGAAAAGGTTACAAGCTTAGTAACTTTAGTGATCGGTTGACAATGAAGACTGGAACAGAGTTACAAGCCAGCAAGTAGAGGCACAATTTCCAACAAATTTTTCTCCATGTCGGCCTTAGGGATCTAATTAATAGGAAAATAAGGTGAATTTCCTATAAAATCACCTCTAAACTCATTTTTATATCCATTCATCCATTAACTCATTCACATCACTCATTCATCATCTATCTTCTATTTCAAGTCAAGCAAGTTAGGGATTTCACATTGCAAGTCATCAACTTAGCTTCCTAAGACATCCAAGGGAAGATTCTACATGTTATGTTGTAGAATTTCAAGGCCTATCATCATGGCAAGGTAATGTATTCCATTATTGCTTGTTTCATTCTATGCTTTCATCATTTTGGTTTAATTACGTTAACGGGGTTAGACCAAGGCAAACCCCCATGCCCTAACAATCAACATTTCTTCTTTTCTTGTGTGTTTGTAGATTTAGATCTCTTGAAAGCTTGGAAATCATTGAAGATCAAGTTTCAAGGTTTCTCACGTCTTCTTTTCATTCAACAATTTAAAACATCAACAAAAAGTCATTTTCAAATCCGTAAATTAGAGTTTCAGAAGCAGACACTTGTAGGGTATCAAAGTACAGATCAGAAGCTTCAGAATCCACCTTTGAAAATATAAAAATTCAAAAGTGGACTCATTCACTCATTCACCATGGGTGGTGAATGAGTCCCACCCCAAGGTTAGTTTTTGGATTTTTACATTTTTAGATACCCTTTTGTCAGAAATAGGTTCTAGTATAATTTGATAGAACTGGAACTAATTCGCCCAGAATGGTGAATGAGTCCCACTAGGCCTAAAAATCAACATTAGTAGTGTTTCAGAAGCAATTTCCAATCTCCTTCAAGCTTTCAGGTGCACACTTCAAGTTTCATTCATCTTTGTTTAGCTTTGCATTTGTTTCTAGTTCATGTGTTGCATTACATAATGTGTTTTCAAACAAGTTGTTTTCCTTTAGTTTCCATTCATTAATCAATCATTCTTGTTAGTTTCTTGCATTCAAAATTTGCATCTAGGCATATTGCATTGATTTTGAATGTAACATAAGCATTTTTGGCCCATCTTTCTCCTTCTAGGTGAAAAACCCTAGGAGAGCTAGAAAGCAAGTGGGTGCCAAAAATATATGCTACAATTAATTAATGGAATCATTTTCACCTATTAACTTAATTTATCAAATCAGGTTAATTCACCCCCTTTCGTGCTAACATTTCGTCTCATTAAATTAAATAAATCAAACTATTTAATTTAAATCCCTAAATCTTCTTATTTAATTAAATAACCCTAAGTTATTTAATTAAATGTCATTCCAACTTTCCCCCATTCATTAAATCATTTTATTTAATGAATATCATCTAATTCTTATAATTTCCCTAATTGCATAATTAATATTGTTTAGTTATCAATTAAATCTAATTCCCCCACTTGCAAGGGAATATTCCTCCTTTACACATTCCTCCAAAAAAGGAATATTCCTTTGCATAATTTAATTTAGGTTTAATTAACTAAATGTCCTTTTTCCTCACCCATGAGAATATTCCAAAGAATATTCTCTCTCCTCACTCATTTGAAAAAGGGGAATATTCCTTTTTCTCAACAAACTTACTTAGCTTCATATGCAAATTACCTTGCGACTTCTTGTGCAAGCTAACTTGTGACCTCTTGAACAAGTTGAAAGTGTGTTTTTTTGAGGGAATGTGAACCCTTGGCTAAATATTATCTTTCATTCTCACCCGTTGATGAGAATCCATGATCCATGCCTCTTCTTTCTTTCATCCTTGACCGTTGATTAGCATTTTTATCTCAACCCTTCATTTCTCATTTGCTTTCCTATAAATAGAACACTATTTGGAGACAAATGGATCCATCTTTTCAAAGAAAACTTATGTTGTTGAAATCACTTACACTCACACTCATATTTAGCTCACATTTAGCATCTTTTAACTCATTTTAGTTAGCTTAGCTTCAATTAATGGCTTCCATGATCACATAATGCATCCATCTAGCTTGTTTAATTAATTAAGGTTTAGATATTTTAGGTTAGAATCCATTTAGCATTATCTTGGAATTTTTATATCTTCATCATTTAGCATAAAATCATGTTTAATTATCTTGCATCATGCTCATTTAGAGTAAAATCTTGTTTACATACACATATCTCATCAGTTCCATCAGTTTTCTTCAATAAAACTGATTGGAACAAGCTCATTTATCCACAAGATTGGGAAAGGGTCGTCGTTCCACATAAACGCAGCACTGCTCCCATAACAAGATAAGTTTTAGATGGATTAGAGTAGAAATTTAAACACTTTCGTAGTTTAGAATGCTTTATTTTGATAAACATTTAGTTTAACCTTCATTTGAATGATCTTGTTGAGATTCAACATTGGCAGCTTGATTATGCTTTGATTCTTCATGGATCAAGTGTAACCAGCGCATGCTAATTGTGTCAGTCACATTTCTGGTGCTAGGAGGGAAAAATCGATCAAATTTAATCAATTTCTATCTTGAATTCCATTTTTTCTAACTTTTGCAGGAAACAACGATGCCCAAAACAA
The DNA here is from genome assembly GCA_007258455.2 of Sequoia sempervirens. NCBI lineage: Eukaryota > Viridiplantae > Streptophyta > Pinopsida > Cupressales > Cupressaceae > Sequoia > Sequoia sempervirens. The sequence continues at coordinate 19,878 of VDFB02119223.1, read as the reverse complement.
TTTCAGTGACACATTTTTCTAAGCATTGCCATATAACGACACTACTACAATTTGAAACAACGACGCCTATTTAATATCCCAGTGTTGATTAAACAAATGGTGATGTTAATACTTTTTAGAGGTATCGAAGATATACAAATGGTGACACACCTCTAAATGGTGACACTATCATGCTCACTGTTTCCTCTACAGAGCGATGCCCAAATTCACCAGAGCAATGCTATCATAAACAACAATGCCCAACTTTGGTAAGAAATTTAACAATCATTTTTTAGCATGTATTTTAATTTTTTCGCTTTATCAGATTACTATCATGCTTCTAACATTGTTCTGGTTTTTAGACTAACAGGGTTTTGCAAGTTGGATGATACAAGGCGAAGTGAAGGAGAATTCTCATCTTTTTAGTCTTATAATTGTAACAAGTGTTTGACACTTTGGGGGTAATTATAACCTAATTTCTTATGCTTTTCACTTTATGCTTTAGGAGCTCACTAATTTTCATTTGGGTTTAAAATGAATGCTCAAACAGGACTAAAATTGAACCCTCATTTCACCATTGTCTTTTGGGTTTAAAATTGAACAAGGCAACTTAACATTTCATTTGGTGCATAAAATGAATTCATCTTAGCTTTAGAGTTTAAAATGAATCAATGCTTACTTTTTTGTCACACTTGTAGTGTGTATCCAATCCCCTTGTACTTCATGTGATCTTGGGTGAAGAGAAACACTCCAAGTTTACTTCATTGTTTATGTGCACTTATAGTATGTATACAATCTCCTTGCGCTTCGTGCAATCTTGGGTGAAGAGAAATACTTAAGTACATATTTATGCTTTTTTTCATCCTTAAGAGAGGACTTACTATGAGACACACTCCACATGGTAAACTCATAGGAAAGTTCTTGCAAGCATGTTTACGGGTGAGCTATATTAAAGGTTGGGAAATCATGAGAAAGTACCTTCTATCCTGGACTGTATAACATACTGCACCTAATACCATGCCTTAAGTGGAACGAGAACGGTAGTAATAGTCTTAAGTGGCAAAATGGGCGTGTATACGACTAGGTGTTCTTGGTTTGTTACTAAAAACCAAATTGTTTAGTTACCAAAAATCCTTAATGCTTGTTGGTGCAAGAACGGTCGTTCTAAAGCCACCCCACATTTATACTATTCATTGTTGAAACAGAAAAATCCTTAGGATCTTAGGATCTTCAAGATTTTGAGATTTGGTGGTCCTGAGAAGTGTGCGTCGTGGAGGGGAGCAAGTGTCACCAAATCTCTAACTGTTCGCATTCTCTTACTGTTTGGAGAAATCCAAGTGGGGACTCAACAAGTATGGCCATTTCAACCTAGGATTGTAAATTCTTATGATTCAATTTAATACTTTGCTTGGTTCTAAAACATTACAAACAAACATTCACAATCTTTTCAAAATTCAAACCCTTTGGTCTAAGTATGGATACTTCTTGAAATAGCCTTGATATTAATGCTTGTCCTAAGGATTTATATCCTTAGAGATTTCTAAATATCTTGAATTACATCTCAATCCATATTTTCCAAATTTAACATAAGCAACTATGCCTTGAATTTCATCCTTTTTCACAAAATGGACATTGTGAAATTTATGATATTTTTTGACATAGACATTTAGCTTGAACCATAATCAAGACAAGTGTTGGTGGTAAAAAGAAACTCACTAAGCAAGATAAATTGACACAATTGAACCCCACATGACTATTTGGATACCTATTGCTCCCGGTGAACAACTTGATCTCGAAGGTGCTATTTTTCAAGGGTATATGCAGGATCATCATGGAAAAAACATGCCCTTAAGTGGCAAAAAATTCAAAAAAATCAGAGTTAGGCAACTTGACATAAAAATTTGAATAATTTATCTATATTATTTCAAAAATATGTAAGAATAGAATTTGTAGCAAATTGAATGTAATTCCTAAACTACTAGGTTTATTTTTATTTTTTAAATCTATTTGGTGAAAATTTAAAATTTCAATGTAGTAGTACTTAAATTTTAGGAAAAAAATAAGAAATAGGTGTCTGTTTGACCACCCTAACCACAATAAAATGATAATATTTTCTTATAATATTTTAGATATAAGTAGAGGACTTGTGTCTAGATGTGATGCATATATTTTTGCAATTGTTTTCCAAATAAATAATTAATTATGAATTTTTTATTACAACTTTTAAAAAATATAAAAACTCGTATGTCTGACCACCTTAACTTGGTCAAAACTTCATGAAATTCATTTTTTTTTTAATCCTATAGTATGCGAAGCATAAAATGTGACACATGTTTTTGATTCAAAAAATGTGATACCGTTTGAAAGCTATAGATGTTTTTTAGTCAGCCTATCAATTAAGACTTTAGTCGCAATTCAAATAGAAAATTAATAATAATTATTTATTAAATTCAAAGTAAAGAATAATTTATATTGTTGGAAAGCTGAGAATCTCCTTTAAAAACCCTTTTCATTTCATCAATTTTGGGTTAAAAAAATGTCGTCTGCCACATACCCTACACATACCCATCATATTGCCACTTTTTGGCCCATCATGATCCTGCACATACCCTCAACCAAAATTTGAACTCATTAACATGGATAAAACTGATATAATTAGTAGTTTGAGAAGCTTCACTTTTGAAAACAAAGAAACACCTATTTAGTGGAGAAACACAACAACAATCTTAGACGAAGAAGAAGAACAAGCTAATATTGAGGTTGACAGGCCCATATTACCACCACCTGCCTGGGTAATAAATATCCTCTTTTACACGATCCTAAGTTTCTCTTAATGATCTCACGCAAGGTCAAGATCCCCAAAAGAAGGTCTATAGGTCGTCACTTTAAACTTAGGAATCATAGTCCAAAAGCTATCAAAAGACACCTTTTAGCACTTTACCAAAATAGAAACAGATTGGTGGAAAAATTTTATAAACACACTTCAAGGAATAGTCCAGAATTGTATGCATTCTTTTGGAGTCAAAACCCTCATCTTTTTTCAGGATCAAGAACTTCTCTAAATAATTAAGTCTTTAGAAGTTCAAAACTTTAGAGGTATAACATGTTTTTCACTACCTTGGTCTTATCAAACAAAGGTTCACTCTAAGTCAACATTGGGTCAAACATTTCATTCACCCCTCCATCAAAATTTCACCCTTCACTTCACCTAACTTTGCAAAACTTTTGAATATACCAACACCTTTTGACTTAAACATCTATCAAACCAATCCCTAACTTAGCTACTTTGTATGTGAAATGTATCCTTTTCCATGCACTTACTTTAGTTAATCATCATCTTTGAACTAGTTCATCTTGAAGGTGACGAGTCTACCCTAAAGATCTCTAAGTTCATCAACAAATTTTATCCTAACATCAAAACACCAAACTCAAAGTCAAAATTGTTCCAAAATGTTTGCAAAAGATCACTCGCCACATCACCCATCTTTTCATCCCCCATTATCACCATTGCTCCAAAAATACTTAGAGCATCCCTTTTACCTAGATTTGAGTCAACTAGAGAGTTCAAACATTACAAATCACAACATAAATCTCCCAAAGGTGACCCAAAATTTATGGTAAAGACAAGATCACAACAAAAGAGAATCATGGAGAAAACCAAAGTCACATTTACCTCAATTGATCCAACTCCTCTAGAATTTGATCTGAGAAGTCACATTACTCCATCACAACAACCTTCATCACCATCAAAAACATATGAGATTGAAGATGTTACAAATAATCCATTTGAACTTACTAGGTAGGAAATCATGGAACATCAAGCCTTTAAAAACATAGCCCCTATTTCCCCATCATTTGTTGCACAAAATCTGACACAAGGCTTCACAATTCCATCACTAGGGCTAAATAAAACATCCATTCCCAGTCTTGCAGCTAATCTTGCTAAGGAATTTGGCCATGCTCTTCCATTTGAAAGCAACACACTTGTGGGAACTCTTGAAACCCACCCTCCATCCCAAACAGACACCAACATTTGGTATTCCTCCTGTTCCTGAAGATCCTAAACAAACATATAAACCCCTTGAACTTCATTACTCCACAACAACCTCAACATATCAAGGACACCCTTCTTCATCCATACCCATGAGTACCACAAGTTTTCCCAACATCACACAAGGTAGTGCGAACCAACTAGACCCAAAAGGGAAAGGAAATACCCTCATGCAAAATCAACCTTTAACACCATAGGGGAAATCTTCATCCAATCCTCTCATGGATAAATCAAAGATAGCGGTGGTTCAAAACATGTCTATCCCATCCATCATCAACCCATATCAAAACAATCCCTTGGTAACGAATCCCATCAATCTAGGTAATACCTTGTCTACATCCCTAACACAAGGAAATCCTCAAAACATGGGACAAGGAAACTTTCTTAATCAATGGACCCAAGGTCCTAGTGTGTCATTCTCATCACAAAATCTAATGTAACCATCCTCATCTTTTCCCACAGTCCCCTTTACCATGCAAAATCAAATGAGATCTCAAACTTACATTCCTCCACCTCAATCCACTATCTTACAAGGAATGTTGAACCAAGGGAACCCCCAACCTCTCATAAAAAATGGACACTACCCACTCAAAAGATCAATACCCACAATCCTTCACAAATGTCCCAATGACCAACTGATCCTACATTGCAAGTGCATGCCTTAGCTTTACAACAAGCACAACAATCTTATCAACAAGCCATCCAACAACAACAACAACAAAGCAACCCTAGCAGTAAAAAAAAAATAGCATCAATAGAAATCAACCTTAATAGGACAACAACAACAACAAACCTTAACACAATAACAACATCAAGCACAACAACAACATCAAGCCCATCAAGTAACCTTAGTAGCACAATAATAACAACAAGGCCAACAACAAGCCCTTGTGGTGCAACAACAACAAAAAGCTCAACATCAAGCCTTACTAGCTCAGCAGTATGCCCAACAACACCAAATCACAAAAAAGGAGGACCCTTAAGAAGAACAAATATCCTAAATGCAAGTACACACAAGAGAAACCATCCTGGTATAATGAGAACAATCTTTGTGACTTTCACAAGATTAAGGACACAAAACAACTAACTGCATGAGGCTCAAAAACATTATCCAAGACCTTATAGAAAATGACACCATATTTGTTGAGGTACCAGCCGATAATCAAGATCTTAAGATATACAAGAACCCTATATCAGATCATAGCAAAGGAAACAACACTGGAAAGGCTAAAGATTACACAAACGTACAACATACCTATTCAAATGTAGTTGCTTCTTGTGATAGCATTATCACCATCGTAACCATCAAAGGGAATAGTGTGGAGTGTGGAGTCATCACACGACGTGGCAAAGTCACCATCGAAGGAGTTCCACCCTAATCTAGGGCACAACTTACTCAACCAACAACAAGTACTATCAAGTATAACCTCCTAGAGCATCTTAAAAAGACCCCCATAGAGATTTCTATCCTAGAACTATTGAGGCTATCACCTGCACATAGGGAAATCCTAGAAAAATATTTATTAGTCATCCATTCTTGAGGATATTGATACCAATCAGTTTCAAGCTATGGTAGGCCATATCGCTAATCACCTCCTCACCTTCTTGGAATAAGACCTACCATCACAACCATCTCATAACTGTGCTTTACACCTTGAGGTTATCATTCATAAGAACAAGGTTAAACGAGTCTTAGTAGATGGAGGTGATGGTCTAAACATTTGCACCCTTTAGTTGATAAAAAATATGGGCTATTCAAAGGATACTATTGAGAAGGCAAAAAGTACAACCATCATGGCATATGACGACCAAGAATGAGTATCACAAGGGATCATCGCACTACCCATCCAAGTGGACCCACTTATTGCAGAAACTACATGTCAAGTGTTAGACCTGGATCTTCCCTACAACATACTGCTTGGTCGACCCTGGATCAATGCCTAAAAATTTATAGCTTCAACCTACCATCAATGTGTAAATTTCCTTTTGAGGGAAGATAAGTTACAATCCATGGAGATCCTGAGCCTTTTTACCACTTTAAAAATCTTGAGGCCAAGTTCAATAAGATCCCCCAAGTACCCAAGAATGATGAAGGGCCGACAATGTCTACCTCATTTGTTGACCCATCATCCTTTGCATCCGCCTTTGAAACAAAGGAACTCATTATGCAAAGCATACCCGATATCAAGGCGGTGATCTAGGATGATGGTTGTAGAAACTATAAGCAAACGAAGGATAATTTTATGTTGGGATCTCAGTTCCCTCTTACTCCCAAATCTCATGGGAATCCCATGGAAGATGACAATAAAGTCTTACAACTAATGAAGATCATGGGCTATACCAAGAACAAGAAACTGGAACAAAATGATAATGGTTTGCTAGAACCTATCATTCCTGAGAAACGTCCAAAGAATCTTGGCTTAGGTTGTACCACTAGCAAGGTTACCCTTATTGGCAAAGGTACTTTTTCTAAATGAGCTAAAGCTTCTTGTTGGTTACTGACATCACATGATACTACCCTAGATGACTTCCCACTTGATGTTGCTAACCTATTTGAGAATAACTCCCTCTTCATGATATCTACATCAACCTTCACCCCAAGTGACCAACCAAATGAAATATGCCCAATATACCCACAACTCATTGATTTGGACCAACAAGGACCACCGATTCTAGATTTATTCAAAAATGATGAAGCAATCTTAGAATTCATGGGAATTTATGAAAAATTACCATGGGAAGATCACAAGGTAGGTTTCGACATAGAGTTAGACACATGAGCATACTATGGGGAGATGATTGAGTCCTTTAGTCAAAAAATTGATAACATTAACTTGTAGATATTTGAGTGAAAACCACACTGTGGCACTTTCTGATCCTAAAATAGTAAAAAGAAAGGACGTATTCGAGGGTGAAAACCTCTCAGATGTGCCCAATGATGAGGGATTCAATTTCCCCCTTAGTGCAATACACCCAGAGAAATCAACAGTCTTGGCAGAAAAGGCCACTCTAGTCAATGTAGGAACAAAAGAAGCACCCAAGATGACTTTTTATGAAAAATCCTTGTTGGACAAAGAAAAGAAGAACATGGTAGCATTCCTGAAAGAGCACAAAGCCAAATTTGCATGGTCTACATAGATATGCCAGGCCTTGATCCTGAAGTATTCGTGCATCATCTAGCAGTCTATCCAAAAGGCAAACTAGTAAAGCAAAATTTAAGATGCACTCTCAGATAGCACTCTTGGTCAAACTTGAGTTACAAAAGCTTCTTGAAATTGGATTCAACCGATTGATAGATTATCCTAAATGGGTTTAAAACCTGGTACTAGTCTTAAAACCCATTGGGGGCATCAAAATATGCACTTATTTTAGATAATTAAATAAAGTATGCCCGAAGGATGATTTTCATCTTCCTAACATCAAAATCATAGTAGACTTAACAACTGGGCATGAAATGTTTTCACTCATGGATTGTTTTTTAGGCTATAATGAAATCATGATCATTAAGGAGGATCAACATAAAACTACATTCACTTGTCCATGGGGGACATATTGCTAGAATGTGATGTCGTTTGGGCTAAAGAATGCAGGAGCAACCTATTAGAGAGCAATGACCCTCATCTTTCATGACATGATCCAAAAAATAGTTGAAAATTATGTCAACGATATTTTGGAAAAATCAAAGAAAAGGAGTGAGCACATACAAGTCTTAGGACCCATCTTTGATAGGCTTGAAGAATACAAGGTATGGATAAACCTGAAAAAATGTGTCTTTGGGGTTACATCAAGAAAACTTCTTGGCTATATCATCTCACAAAGAGGGATAGAAATTGACCCAACAAAGGTAAAAGCTATCCTATACATGGAACCACCGCAAACATTGAAGTAGATGAGAGGGTTACAAGGAAGATTGCAATCCATTAGAAGGTTCATAGCTTAACTATCAGACAAAATCCACCCTTTTTCACACTTGCTCCGTAAAGGAATAACTTACAAGTGGGATGAGAAGTGTAAAAAATCTTTCCAAAAAATCAAGGACTATCTATTGACACCTCTAGTGCTCATTCCACCAATACCGAACAAACCACTGATCTTGTATATCTCGGCAACATCAACAACACTAGGTGCTCTTCTGGCACAACATGATGAAAATGAAAAGGAAAGGGCTATCTACTACATCAATAGGACCTTAGTGGGCTATGAAATAAACTATTCATCCATTGAGAAAGCATTATTAGCATTTTTTTTTGCTTCACAAAAGTTCAGACACTACATGTCACATCAAATCAAGCTCATTGCAAAGACTGATATGTTGAAATACCTATTATTTAAATCAATTCTCACTAGGAGAATGGCCAAATGGGTGATGATATTAATAGAATTTGACATAGAGTATGTGGAGCACAAGGAAATCAAAGGACAAGTGATCACAAACCAACTAGCTGAGGCACCCATCTATGTAGAGAACCCATTGATATCTAAATTCCCTGATGAATCAGTATTCCTTGAAAATCTTACAAATCAATGGAAGATGTACTTTGATGGATCATTCACCCAACATGGATCAGGAGCAAGTATTCGCTTCATCACCCCTCAAGGTGATTGCATCCCAAAATCATACAGGCTATCAATTTTGTGTACTAACAACATTGCGGAGTATGAAGCCCTAATCACAGGTCTAAGGACAACAGTTCAATGGCAGATACAAGAAATAAAAGTCTATGGAGACTCATAGTTGGTTATCAACCAATTCAATTACGACTATCAAACTAAGGATGACAAGCTTACTCCTTACAAGAAGATGGTAGAGAGTCTTAAGGACCTTTACATAGACATAACCTTTGAACAGATTCCTCACATGAACAACAAAGCAATAGATGTTATGGAAACAATCAAATAACTGTTAGACATGCCAAACAACATCTTGCAACGTGAATTCTTGGTAGAAAAAATTCTTGTACCAAATTTTGAAATCCCCAAATTTGAATTTGTGTGTGTCATTTTTGGTCTTGGATCCCTTTGGTACCATGACATCTTTACCTACCTAAGCAAAGGAACCCTCACATCTGATATCACCTCGAACCTTAAAAAAACCTTTGTTAAAAAGGCATCCCAATTCGTGATCCTACGTGATACCCTTTATTGTTGAAGAATCGAAGGGACATTACTATGATGTCTTAACCAAGAGGAAGCCTTGACTGCTTTAACAGAAGTACACGATGGCATATGCGGTTCCCATTCTAGTGGTATGAATTTAGCTAAGAAACTGTTGAGGATGGGGTACTATCGGCCAACCATGAAAAGAGAAGCTCATCAATATGTGTATAAGTGTGTCTAGTGTCAACAACATGGAGATCTGATTCATGCTCCATCTCAGGATTTGCAACCAATGATCACACCTTGGCTTGACCTCATAGGAAATATCACTCCAACATCATCTAATGGCCACAAGTTTATCATAATAGCCACTGAGTACTTTACCAAGTGGGTTGAATCCATTCCTATGACCTACATAACGGGGAAGCAAATTGCTAAGTTTATCCTAAATTACCTAATCTATCGTTATGGTGTTCCACAAACCCTCATATCAGACAATGGAACACCCTTCAAGAATTAGGATGTGAAAGATCTATGTCAAAGATTCAACATACGACACTAATTCTCTACCCCATATTACCCCCAAGGCAACGGTCAAGCTGAGGCTACAAACAAGACCATTCTAAAAATCCTAAAAAAAATGGTCAATGAAGCTAGATGTGACTAGCATCTATAGCTAAATCATGCTCTTTGGGCCTATTGAACCAGTATCCACACACCAACAGGTGCAACCCCTTTCTCCTTGGTCTACAGATCAGAAGCCATTTTTCCTATTGAGGTTGAGCTCCCATCACTAGGAGTGTCACTACAGGACCTGATCACTGATGAAGAGTACAAATTATCTCGATTGAATGAGATATAATTCTTGGATGAGCATCATCTTGATGCCCTTAATCACTTGCAAGAATATCAAAACATACTAAAACATAGCTACAACAAGAAGATCAAATGTCAGCCTTTCCATGTAGGGGACCTTGTCCCAAAGAAGAATTAGAAAAATCGTTCAGATCAGGATAGTAAAGGAAAATTTGAGCCTAACTAGTTGGGTCCCTTTGTCATCATAGCAAGCTATGGATTAAGAGCATACTAGTTGTCAATGCCTAAAGGTGAACCCTTGCAGGAACCAACCAACAACTTGCATCTTAAAAAGTTCTATGCCTAGTCTTGAAGGGTATAAATTTGAAAATACAAAAAAATAAAAAATGATCAAAATCCAAAAAAATAATAAAAAAAGGATTGAAAAAGTAAAGAAAAATAATTGTCCTCTAGTGAAAACCACTTCGGTGGCACTTTGGACAAGTACCTTGGTGAAAACCTAGCAAACATGCACCTTGCATAAATAAAGCACCTCCATCTACCTGGGCTCTTTATCTTATCATACAATCACGTCCTTTCATCCATCACCCATCCTCATCCATATCATAGCTTGATAGTGTGAAGTATTGTATCCCCTTAGTACTACTTGGAATAATCCAAAGGTTAGTTTGTCCTACCTATATCAAGGTAGTATATCATTTCACACTAGGGGAAATTTGTTACAAATTAGATCAAGTTCTTGTATATCTTAAGGTCATCGAAAATATCAAAACAATTCATAAAATCTTGTACAACTAAAATCCAAAAACATTCATAAAAGTGTAAAGTCAAAATCCAAAACATCCTTGGAACACATCATAAAAGTGTATCCCCTTAGTACTACTTGGAATAATCCAAAGGTTAGTTTGTCCTACCTATATCAAGGTAGTATATCATTTCACACTAGGGGAAATTTGTTACAAATTAGATCAAGTTCTTGTATATCTTAAGGTCATCGAAAATATCAAAACAATTCATAAAATCTTGTACAACTAAAATCCAAAAACATTCATAAAAGTGTAAAGTCAAAATCCAAAACATCCTTGGAACACATCAAAAACCCTAAAAAGGTCTAACATTAAAAATCCAAAAACAGTACCATGTTGAACTACGTTGTCTTTGAGCTTGAACATAGACAAGGCCATCATTGATGTGCCCCTGAGAAACCCTAGGTCATTCCTTTAGGAGTCCATCATAATAAACTGGAAATCCCTCTACTATTCATATCTTCATCTTCAATAAGTCGAGTTAGTCAAACTACATGGTCTCTGTGTGTATAATGTAGGCAAGGCTTATCTTTGATCAGCCCCCGAGGCCCCTAGGATAGGTCTTTTAGGTTAGGTTCTTGGTCAAAAATTGGAAAATCCCTAAACATTTGTAAAATATTTGAAAGCCCCTAAACATTCAAATATCTCAAAAAATATGTAAACATTCAAATATTCATAAAACATTAAAACATTAGAAAACATTCAAAAGACCTAAACAGTCTCAAATGTCTTAGAGAAAACACTAAATAGCCTCAAGTAACTGAAAACAAAAACATTTACATAAAACATTCAAAAAGAACAAAAACAACTTCAAAACATTATACCAAAAACATTGAAATATTCCAAAAAATCCAAAACCATCCAGCCCATTTTGCTTTCACTCGTAATAAACCTTCACCCATAATAAATCGATCGTTTTCTTCAACCTTTGGAAAAATGAAGAGAAAACAAGTATAGCGAGTCGTAAAGTGAAAACCTAAGTGTCAAAATATAAAGTCTGGATCATAGGTAAATATGTTAGTGAAGTTTACATCAATGGATCATCAACATCCTACATCAAGCAACCATTTGATCAACATGTCCTATGATGTATCCTTCCTGTGATGGACATCAGTATCAAACATCACCTTAGCTAAATTAAACTGGCAAGAGATATAGATAACACTGACTGTTTGTCTTTGATCTTTTCTTTTAATTTATCTTAATGAACCATTATGAGGACCTCTTGATGATGTCTATCTAAAATGATTAAGAGAGAAAGGAATGGAGCATTGATCATTATCTTTCATTTGTTGTGCTTGTGGATACTCTTGTAAAATAATCTTGGCACATACTTGCTTAGTTTTGTGTATGAAGGTTGTTTGGAATACATTGTTGACTATTGCGAATGCTTTGGTCCAATATATTCTAGGATTCTAACTTATATTCCAACGAGGATTTTGTATGTCAAGGTGTGAACAAGAACTATCCTATTTGTTTGCAAAGTCATTCCATTACACTAGATACGACATCTTGATTATTAATACCTAGATGTATCATATCTATGTGTTATATCAAACAATAAGGAATGATCAAAAATTTCAATCCCAAGAAATGAGCAAATCATCATCATCGTGAATTTCCCATGTTCACCTCTAATAAAGTCTCAAGGGATCATAGACTTGTTGGATCTTTTGAAACAATCATCAAAATCAATGATCAATCATCTTGTTTCTTCTATCTTCTCTCCACACTAACCTGGTATCATGACAATCAACAAAAACATCATCAATGCATCTATCCTGCATCCACAAATCATCACCATGCATACATCAAAAATCATAGCATATCATTAAACATTCATCCTGCATCATCATTCACATTTAAGCTATGATAAATAATATAGATTTTTTATTCTAAGCATCTTAAATTGTTGCATGCATATCATACACATACATTGCATTCACCCTAACATAAGCATAAACATCTGTATTATCATTCATTCATATACATCGCATCATCGTATTGTAAAAATTGTATAGAAAATAACACAAAAAGAAATGCATTCATATCATTTGCATAAGCATAACATTTGCATATCATATCATCCATCCCATGGCATATCGTGTAAATATACTGAAAAGAATTACATCCATCCATTCCATATCATTACATCTCATAACATCACATATATCATCGCATATCGCATAAGCATAAATAAAATAATTGCGTCCATACATGATAGCATATACGCATGCCACATCATCATGTCAAATGCATCCATACATTCATAAGCATGAAATAAAGAGAACACATCACATCACATCAAATCTGTATCATATATCAAAAAATGGTTTTCATCATACATATTTGAATCGGTGTATGTATATCGATCATAAATACAATATCCACGAGGATATAAAAAAGGAGCCCATGAATATATATTTGTGTAAAGAATTGAGCAATAATAAAAAAATGTCTGTACAAGTGAGCTAGCCCTGATGGCTGCTCCCCTCACCAAGCTGCCTCTCTGGCTGGTCCTCAGCCCTCGGGTGTGCCCCACTCCTTTGAGAATAATCTGGTTGTCTAAGAGCCTATGGAACATCCCTATGGTAGTGTATCTTGTAGTTGGTTGCCTCAGTCACGACTTATTTGTACAATCTGGTCGATACGATCCACCCCTGAGCTGCAACTATCATAATCTCTAGTTGTTGATGTTGTCCGACCTCCTGAGCCAACTACATCTTGATAGTCTGTCGAAACTTTCGCTCTTGGTCTCTCTTGGCTATCAAGGCCACTATATGCATCACAATTTAAAATTAGAAACCCTAATTCTAAATTGTGAACTACGTTACAATTCACATATGTGTCGCTAAAATTCAAATTAGCGTCGTCGATTCTAAAATTAGTGTCACTCTAGAGTGACACCGCCAAAGTATAAATTTCAAAAAATTAATAAATGCACCAAAAAGTCAAATTTCAAATCAAGTTTCAAATCACATACTGGTGGTCCTACACTTGGAAGCCTCTGGTACTCTCGAACCCAGTCGGAAATGTTTCGTGGAAGCACTCATTGCACCATTTCGTTGAAGGGTCAGAGCTCAAAATGCAAGTACTCAAGAAGGTGTGAATGCACAAATGAAAGTGAGCCTTCCTCACCTATTTATGCTTGAAAATTAGGGTTTTTTGCCCTAATTTAACCATAAAGCTAGGGTTTTTCATCATTTTCACCAATTTTTCCAAATTGAACCTTATTTTGCACCATTTTTTGCAATTTTGGCATGCTTTTTGCATCTTATAGCCTTTCTAGACCCCTGGGGCAACATTTTAATCATTTTCAAGAAATCAACCCAAAATTCAAAATTTCCACTTGGGGGCAAGGAACTAGCTTATTTATTCCATTGGGGCAGCAGTGGGGCATCTAAAATTATATATATATATATATATAATCAACATTTTTTCATCCAAAGAGTATCAGTCTTTGAACCGAAGCAACAAGTACCTTGCTTCAAAGAGGGGAAAAATGTAGACACTAAAAAATGTCCTGAATCATATCATACACTCGAATCAAGTATACTAACATCATTTCCTCTTGAAACCCATCCTCTTTTCGCTTAATTAATTGAATTAGCCTCGCTAATTAATTAATGGCATCATTTTCACCTATTAACTTAATTTATCAAATCGGGTTAATTCACCCACTTTTGTGCTAACATTTCATCTCATTAAATTAAATAAATCAAACTATTTAATTTAAATCCCTAAATATTCTTATTTAATTAAATAACCCTAAGTTATTTCATTAAATGTCATTCCACCTTTCCCCCATTCATTAAATCATTTTATTTAATGAATATCATCTAATTCTTCTAATTCCCCTAATTGCATAATTAATATTATTTAGTTATCAATTAAATCTAATTCCCCACTTGCAAGGTTCCTCCTTTGCACATTCCTCCAAAAGGGAATATTCTTTTGGACAATTCAATTTAGTTTTAATTAACTAAATATCCTTTTTCCTCACCCATAAGAATATTCCAAAGAATATTCTCTCTCCTCACTCATTTGAAAAAGGGGAATATTCCTTTTTATCAACAAACTTACTTAGCTTCATGTGCAAGTTACCTTGTGACTTCTTGTGCAAGTTAACTTGTTACCTCTTGAACAAGTTGAAAGTATGTTTGTTTGAGGGAATGTGAACCCTTGATTAAATCTCATCTTGCATTCTCACTCGTTGATGATAATCCATGATCCATGCCTCTTCTTTCTTTCATCCTTGACCGTTGATTAGCTTTTTTGATATCAACCTATAGAGAAGGGGGATTCGCTACTCACAAGTTATCTTCATTCAGAGAGCCTCAGAGGGTGAACTTCCCTAAACTACCTCAAGGAACAACGTGAGAGTTCTAAAATTTGAAAGAGCAGGTCACAAAGATTCTCTGGACAAACTGACAAGCTCTCAGCCAAAGGACAACAGTGCGTGATACAGATGACAACGCAGTGTGCTGGCATCCCATAGGACTAGAAAGCAAACTTATCATAGAAAATAGCTAAATGACTACTTTTACTCCAATTGTTGAGAACTTCTAAAGCATAGGAAAAGAACGGGATGTGATAGAATTGAAGCAAAGTAAAGAATGAATGATAAAGTAAGAGAATAAGAGATGGAAAAATGCTCACGAAGGTGCAAGTGATGAAGCCTCCAGTTGGTAGATATCTTCAATACCTACGTTTGTAAGATTTGGAGAAAGTGTTGGGGTTGTATAAGGGCTTGCCTCAGTCAAACCCCCATTTTGGTGTTCCACCTCCATAGATAGATAAAAGATAGAGAGAGTGAGAGAAGTAAGCAAATGCGATGTGATAAAAGCAATCCCCGCTCGAGGAAGAGAACCTATATCACAAAATGTAGGTGATAAAAGCAATCCCCACTCGAGGAGGAGAACCTGTATCACAAAGTAAGAATGCAATAGATGGGGGATATAGAATCCCAAGATGCTCACAAGCATGAGATAAGGGATATGAAGTTGTGAGGCGTAAGGAAACCAAAGAGGGAGAGCAAGAGAGCTGCAAGAGCCAAGATTGTTGTAAGGAGTGTTGTAATAGCTTGAGAGATTTGCAAAGAGAGATGCCAAGGGAGCTTGAAGTTGTTGTAGAAAGTTGTTGTAACAAACAAGAGAGTTGTGCCAAAAAGAGAAATATAGGAGAGTACGAAGATGGAGAAGACGAGAAGTTAGGAGTGAAGCTAGAAGTGCAAATGAATTGAAAATACATCTTTTAAAGAGAGAAGAGAAGCAAAAAGAAGCTTCCCAGGCGGTTACAAGGCATCTTGAGCCATTACCACTGAACAAGGGGGATGACAAGTGGAAAACATGCACAAAAATGGTCATTTGAATGTTGAAACATCGTAGAATGCTAGCAAGGTGCGCAAATGTCTGTATGGAATGCTAGTGTCCAAATAAGTTGCGCTACAAGATGACGCAAATGGGAAAGGCACAAATTTTGATGCAAAGCTAACACATAAGGGTGGCTACTAAAAAGGGCTGTTGAGCATCCTGAGAAGGGAAAAAGGCTGATGCAGGGTCTAAAATGAGCCTACACAAGATACTAAGGGAGTGGACACTAAAGTGGATGCAAGAATGTATGTGAAATTGTGAGGGGTGCAATTTTGTGCCATTACATTTTACCCCCACTTTATCAGGCATATGAATCTATGCTAATATGCCCGCTAAAGGAAATATACTAAACATAAATAATATCATTATTCCAAAAGGATATTGTAGAGGAAGCAGACAACTCTTTGAATCACGGAAGCATGCCCCTAGGTTGAAGACTTGCAAAACCAATGCGTTAGACAAGAAAAACCTACACCAAACAACAATGTTAGTGCACAAAAAAATAAAGATTTGAGTTAGCAAAGTGAAAGAGACCTCGATGTAAAAGGTTGTCTTAGTACTATGTGTCATCCCCAAATTAAAAATAATAACACATAGAAGAATTCTAAAATGAAGAGAGGAAGAGCATATACTCAGGATGAAGAAGATACAGATCTTTGATCTAGTATATACAAAAGAGAAGAGAAGAGAAGTGAAAAGGCTCAAGGAGAGCGAGAAGGAGGAATGAAAATTCCAAGAGATGGTTCCACAGGTATTCTCTCCTGAGGAGGTTTGAAAGAAGTGCACCAAAGGCCTGTAGACCAACGATGGACATATCCCATATGATGAAAGTGTCTTACAGGCCTGCAGACTTGCAAGGAGGAAACCCCCAAGATCTCTCACATGAAGGAGGCCCTGTGAAGTATGCACCTTATAGGCCCACAGATCTACAAGAAGGTATCCCCCAAGATCTCTCACATGAAGGGAACCCAGATGAAAGTGCCTTATAGGCCCACAAACTTGGAAGGAGGTGTCCCTCAAGATCTCTCACATGGAGGAAACCCAAATGAAAGCATGTTACAGGCCTGTAGACCTGCAAGGAGGCATCCCCCAAGATCTCTCACATGGAGGAAACCCAGATGAAAGTGCCTTACAGGCCCACAGACCTGCAAGGAGGCATCCCCCAAGATATCTCACATGGAGGAAACCCAGATGAAAACACCTTACAAGCTCGTAGACCTGCAAGGAGGCATCCTCCAAGATCTCTCACATGGAGGAAACCCAGAAAAGGGGACTCCGCAGAGTCAAAAAGTGGCTTCACAGGCGCACCTCCAAAGCAACATGTTTACCCGCAAATAGAACATGTCCGAAAGTGGCCACTCATGCAAGTAAGTGGATAGTCATGCAAACCATCGATAGATTGGAAACCTTTAAAAGGGGTCCCTCAGGAACCTGGTATGAAGAAAGGGGTCCCCTCAAGGGATGCACTGTTTGAAAAGCAAGGTCTAGTTAGGTTGCCCCCAAGCTAGACGCCCATGAATTCTTTTGAGAGAAAAGCTTTCAAAGAGGGTCACTTAGGAACCCTTCAAGAGAAAAAGGGGTCCACTTAAGGGATGCTCCAATTGAAAGACATAGAGAAGAGAGGGGGTCCTTCAAGAAGGACGCACATCTCTAGAATGAGTTATCATTTCCCACAATATATAGGGGAGGAGAACATAGAGGTAAACTTCGATATCATTTGTCATTTGAAGGAAAAGACAGGTGCATCAACAAATAAATGAGTGATGGCACCTGAATCATGAATATGTTGTATTTTATCCTTCAAGGCCTTGCATTCACTAGTGGAATGGTCAAGCACTTGATGGTATGCACAAAAAAAATGTTTTTCTTTATCATGCTTATGAAATTTCTTGCATGTGGGAGAAGGAAGAGTAATCAAGCAGGCTTTGAGAAGCCTCAACAAGATACACTCTTTTTTAGATAAGGAATGAGGAGTAGGAAGCAAACCTTTCTCTTGTGGAGAAAAGTTTGACTACTCACAAGAAGAAGATATGAAGGTAGCAGACAATGAAGGATCTACATGGAGAGTATTATTCTGGAAAAGGGGATCATACTCCTCTACAAGATCACCATCATCTTTCCTGATAGGATTACCATCATTAATCTCTTTAATAGAAGTTTGATCATCTTCCTCAGAAGGAGGGTCAACACTAAGAACATTACAATTTATGTTCACATTATCCCACGATATAGAAGAATGACCATCTTTGATAGCAGGTGTGGATGATGTTATTAGAATGTTTGAGTGGATTGGGTTGACTTTATATTCCCGAATGAAGGAGTCTGTAAAGTCTAAGGAACCCCAATCATCACCAAGACATGCATTCTTTTGAGAAGTAGAAAGAGTAGACTTAAGATTTCTTTCTTCAGAAGGATCTTCTTCAGGGACATCTATCTCAAGAGTATCATTTGTAGTAGGTACTACTAGAGTAAACATCGAGACATTGAAATACATTGAAGGAATAAGAGTAGGAATAACCAAAACCTAATCATCAGCCGCCATCTCACATAAGTGGATAGCATCAAGGTCAACCTTGACTATGACTACTCGATTACTGCAAATGAACTTAATAGATTTATGCAAGGTAGATGGGATTGCACCATAGCATGAATCCATAATCTCCCAAGAAGAAGATTATATGGTAATTTTCCTGAAATGACATATACAAGGGTGGGTACAATAATGGGTCCCAACCTCAAAGGAAATACTATCGTGCCTAGGGCTTGTTGACTAACATTATTGAATCCATGAATATCAACAGAAGAAGCATTAAGAGAAGATGAATCAATATTAATCTTAGGCAATAGATCAATGCTACATACATTGAGTGTCGAACCTACATTGACAAGAGTACATATAATTATGATATTATTAGTGTTAACTATAATCATCAGAGGGTCTGCTTGCTTTTGTACTTCAAGAGGTGGGAGTTCCTATGGATAGAACACAATATTTGGAAAATCTACACAAATATAAGCTATCAATGCATCAACATCTATTGGCCTAGAAGAAGGATGCAAGAGTTTTTTTTGCAAGGCTTCCTTAAGCATACCTTGATAAACTGAAGTAGATTGAAGCAAGTCCCACAGTGAGATCATGGCCAGAGTAACATAGAGTTGCTCGACAAGATTCCAATCACCAGGTGCTTTAGCTATAGGTTTAGGAACTTGACAAAGGCTTGGTTGTTTATTCATTCTATTCTTATAAGTATGGGCTACCAATTCATAAGAGGGAGCCTTAGAAAGGTCAAGAGAGTCACTATCAAATGAAACACCATCAATAGAACAAACCCTTTTAGGAGGACTAGCTAGAGTCACATAAATGACTGCTCTCTTAGGCCTTTGAGGGGTAGTAGAGACATTATATTGACAGACTCATCAAAACTAGTGGAATAATTAATTGAAGACATATTCTCAACATCGATCCAAGGAGGATCAGATGTGGAAGGAGATTCATCATACACAAATGCATCATCTCTAGAAGAGAGTGCATCGAGATGAAAATAAGGTAGAGTAATATTAAGAAATGTATCAATGATTTCATCTTCTTGTGACAAAATATCCTCCAAAGCAAGAGGAATTCTATGAGAAGGATCAAAGATATCAAGTGACATGGGTAAAGACAAGTCACCATCACATGCATGTAATGAAATATCATTAACATTTTGAATAAAATTAGATACTAAACTAATAAAAGAAGATATCAAATTCATTTTGG
>VDFB02119222.1:0-20118 GCA_007258455.2 Sequoia sempervirens | reverse complement strand
ATATTTGTAAGCTTCAAAATTTAAGTAAGCCGGTGGTGGAATGGTGGTGTTGTCAATAAAAAATTAATAAATAAATAGCGTTTCCCTCCAAATTTGTGACAAATGGCAGGAAAGTACTCTTAAGCAAGTGGGGCAATTTCTAACCCCACCTCAATCCCACCAACTGAAATTTTCAGCCACCTGCTTATTTGGGTTGAAAAAGATTTCATTTAATCCTATCAGATTTTTTTTTTCCCATAAAACCACCTGCTTCCATGAAAATAACAGCCCAAGCCCCCCCATGGGACCATACAGTTAGTGTTGAGTCTCTCGGGTGGGATATACATAGCATGTTTTGGCATGTTTTATAAGTTGGTCTACTATCAGAATTCGATTAAGCAAGAATTTGTCACGTGTCTTTGTTATCTTCCCTCTCCTTTTGTCTTCTTGTCGAAGTTTTGGGGTTTGTTGTGATGGCATGCAATGCTTGTCAAACCCGAACCCAATGCCTTTTCACTCCCTTCTCTTCTGGATCGAGGTTTTGGTCATCAAGGTTGTCTTCATCGGTATGTCTTTTGTGGCATTCCGACTCCCAATGTCCAGTTGCGATGACGTCTTGTCGTCTCGTTTTTCCTATCTAACAAAGCATTCAACTATCTCGCTCTGCATTTACTGAACTTTAATGTGTGGATTAAGTGAGTTTAAAGGGATGAATTGAATTGCATAGTTTTAATTATCATTTGAACATTGCGAAATTGGAGCTTTTGTGTGCTCTACAAATTCCACTCAAAAGGCTTTCTTGCAAACAAACTCATCTTAGTGTGACTGTTAGTGATTTGTCTAATTCATGTGCCTTTTTTCGCCCTTTGCTCGTCTCTTTTCCGCACAATTCATGGGTAAGCCTCAATATACGTTTCAAATTATGGTATTACCTCTAGTTTCTTTGCTTATTATCGCATTGTGTTGCTTGTTGTTAGGATATTTCTATGTTTTTGTTGTTTTCTCGTCTTTCTCTTCTTTTTTTGTTTGTTTGTTGGTGTTTTCATTTTTGTTTGCTCACATGAATCTTGTTTCACAATAATCATTCATACATTTTGGGAATCGGGTGTCAAATCTACATTCTACCAATTATCAAAATGATCTTTTAAAGCATAAGCTACCTCTCCAATTCACGATTACCAAAGTCAAAAGATAGAATACCCAACCCTTCAGATCTTGCTTATCAGGAATATCTATTGCCAAGTTTGAATTTTTATCCTAAGGGATAGACAACATCTAAGATCCCCAATAATAAAAATTTCAATTCAAAAAAAAGAGTTTTCAAAGGTGTCAAAAATTGATGTTCTTTGACTTTCAGAGATCAGGAATACCTTTTGAAACTTAGCAATGCATAATGTAAGACGATACAAGTATCTCTCAACTTCTAACTCCCAATAATCCTTTTACTCTATCATCAACTTTTGAGTATCAATCATCGAGTGTTCACCTAACTATTACGATTTTATAAGAGTAAGAAATAGACAAGATTCTTGACCTACGACGTGCGATAACTCAAGGCAATCTTAGCATATATTTTCAATATCAATGTTCGAGATAATTTTAGTTAGAGTGCCTAAGGTCTTGAAAAAGTGATAGACAATATCCCCAAGACCTAATCGCCGACAACGCAAAATTTTGGTTAAGTATGGATTTAAGAGTCTGCTTTTGTGATAAGATAGAAGATAGCTATTCTTGAAGAGTTGAGTGGGATGTTCTTTCACTTTTCAATCAATTCCTTCTATATTCTAATAGATAATGTTATGAATATGCATAAATTATGCAAGGAGAATGTGTCAAGATGAAGTATCAATACAAAGGTTATTATCCTCCATCCAAGATGTTCTCCTTGTACCTGGACATTGGAGATACAGACTTGGGATGCGTGGATATGAATGAGTTCCATAGAAGAGTTCACAATGAAGTAGATAGATCAACCATGGCTACTTCTTTGGCCAAATCAAGATTGGTGGAGACAGTTACATTCCCAATCTCAATGCAATCTCCTGAATTAGTATTGATATGTGTCAATACTATGATCATAAGCATAGAAATATAATGGCACCATCTAGAGAAATAATATTATACAGCAGCCCAACACATGATTGAAAGGGTGTTTTGGATCCTTGCATCCCCAAATTTTGAAGCAATTGACACGAAGAAGGCATTGGCCTATTTTGAGAAGAATTGTGTAAGTTGCCTCAACTTCATCAACATGTGACTATTGCTTAATCTTAGGAAGCTAGCACTTAAAATGACAAAGGTACAACACATAAGTGAATTATGAGAGGATGTCAAGGACCAAATTACACTCCTCAGTAGGGTCTATGGTTATCCACATGTCAAAGATTTTGACCCATGGATGTGCTACTACATCTTAAAAGTGGTATCAAATAATAAAATAGACTGGGCCAGTATCATCAGCAACACACTACATGCACAATTGAAATATGTGTTGAATAATAGCAAATTCTACATGACCTCTTTACTTGATGTATTTTCTTGCCTATCAAGCAACATTCCTAGGAATGACAAGGATAGGATTCTTGGAAGTTTGAGGATACTATCATTGATATGGCAATTAGCAACATGAGCATGAGCTTATACAGTGTTGTCATTGATGTCAACATTGTGGTTTGATGTCTACATTGAGGTACAGTTGGTTGGTGAAGCTTGAATAGCATGGAGATGGTATTTCAGCATAGAAATGTAGATGTTTTGCTCCAGTGAAGAACAAATGGATTGATTATCTAGCTAAGTGTCAGAACACAATTTTCAATGTATAAAGCATCTGTTTTTTGGTCTACATTGGTTTGTCTTGAGGTATTTCTATCTGCGGTTCTAAGGAAATTTTGGTATAGGTTGGAGGACCTTAAATCCACATTTTCATGCCTTTATGTCCTTCGGTGCAAAAGTTATGGTTGACAGTATATTGAGTTTTCTAGTGATAGCGTTGTCAATGCAGGTACCTGTTTGGAATGGTCCACATTCCAACATGGAATAATATTTTGTTATGCAGTCTTGAGGGAGTGTTTATAGGTGTCAATAGTGTCTATGATCCAAGTGGTGTGTGTTTTGGAGGTATGCATGTCAGTATGTGGATAATTAGTTGGTGTATTTTGGTGTTGTCTCACCAGCAGTGCGGACCTAATATGTTTTGGGTCCTGTGGAGTTAAAGGAAGTATTGATCAATTATGTGGGAACTATTATAGGTTTGTGTTGACCTATTTGGATGTGTTACAAGTTTTGAATGAAGGCGCAAAGCGTGTATGTTTGATCTTGAGCCAACAAGTTATTGTTTTGCATGATACATCTAATTAGGCCGACCTAATCGATGTTGTGGGTGATTGTGAATGTAATGGGTATATATGTAAGTTCATTTTTGGTGTTGTAGTTGATGTACATGATGTGTGAAGTACTGTAGAAAATATGTGATTTGAATTCCTAAGCAAAACATGTGAATGTGATGTGAATGTAGAACAAATTGGAGTGTGGAAGTTGTGTAGTATGAAGTGTGTTGATTCAATATTTGGAGCTCTAGTGGAACTGTATTTCCTACATATTATAGATGCAATTGTAGCAATTCAAATATTGGCAGTGAGCCACCCCTCTCTTCTATTTCTCTTATTCTTCGGACAGTGAGTCCACTTGGTAGTGAGCCTACTTGGTAGTGAGTCTTTCTATAATATCTTATAACCAGTTATAATATATTGTGAGCTAATCCTCACCATGGTTTTTCCCTTTTTGGGTTTTCCATGTAAAAATCTGGTGTTCATGTGTTATGTGTTTTGATGGTTGCTTTCACAGTTTCTTTCCTTACTGCAAATTGATTATGGTGCTTGAAATGAATGTTTAAATGGTCAAGTGGTTTTAAAGAATATTGATTCACCCCCTCTTAGTATTTTGAGTGTTTAACAGTTGGTATCAGAGCTTGGTTCCTTCATTTGGCTTGATCACTAAGCTAGATCTTGGAGTTGAACACATGGCTATTAGGAGATATCCTAATCCTCCATAAGAAATTCCTATGGTGGGATTTACTAAAGAAAATTACATTGTTGATATGGAAGGAGAATTCAAATATGCCCTAGATAATTTGGATAAAGCAGAATCTGAGAACAGAGATTTGAAAAAGGATCTTAGTGATGCAAATCAATGCATTAAGATATTGAGAGAGAAACTCAAGAAAGCTACATATAGGATCAAAGAGCTCAAGCAATCAAATGAGATCATTCCAGGCCTGAAATTGCAGATTGAAGAAAGTAAAAGAGTCTGCCTGAATGCTAAATTGAAAGACAAATCTAAAGAATTCTCAAAGCTTGAACAAGAATTTGTAACCTTGAGATCAGATATAGAGAAAACAAAGATTCAAGAAGATAAATTCAAGAAGAGTACTACAATACTTGATGATATGATTGCAAATTAGAAGGGATCTAGAGACAAAGAAGGATAAAGGTTTGAGAAGGTGAAATCTCTAAAGCGGATTAGACACCAAGTGCTAAAAAGAAGATTGAGGACAAAAAGAGCAATGGTAAGCAAGTCCGGAATCAAAGGAAAGACTTCAAAAGACCACCAATCAGACAACCAAATGCGCAAAAGTACCCATATTTTAATGGTTTTTTTTATTCCTGCAATAAATTTGGACATAAGGTTATGGAATGTAGAAGTAGAATGAATCAGAATGTTCAATCATTCTTCGGTCAGTGTTTTACATGCAAAAGATTTGGTCATAGTGCTAGTGAATGCATAAATCAAATGATGAAAGGCTATAACAATAGTACGATGTTTCAATCTTTCAATGGCTACTGTTATACATGCAATGGATTTGGGCACAAATCTAATCAATTCAAATCTACAATGGATGGAAGTAAGCTTGTTCAAAATGTCAAATGTCATAAATGCAATAAGTTAGGGCAAATTGCTAAGTTTTGCAAAAGAAAGAATGTGAAGGTTGATTCAGTAAAGAACAATGATCCAGTGAAAAAGGTTGATCTAGTAGAGATGAAGAAAGAGATGAGCAAGATATGGAAAAAGAAGGAGGAGAATGAGGTTAAGGATGAGTCTGTGCTAGCTTTTGGTGCATATGTTTCCTCTAGAAACCAAGTTAAGAGCTTTAGCTCAGGGGGAGTTTCAATAGATAATCATTAAGCCCCTACCAAAGATAGGGTGTTGATGCCTTCAACACGTGGATACAAGGTGTAGGTTGATATGCTTGAACCATTGGTGAAAACATCAGTGGGAAATATCAAGATGCAAAAGTTTATGGAACAATCAAAGGTGATTGTGCATTATAGCTAGGGTTTATCAACTTTTTTCCTAACTTCAAATTAAACGAATTAGGTTATTTTCAAAAAAGGGTTTATAAGTGATTTCACATTTGATCTAAGTCATTTGCAAATGAGTATTTGAGCAGGGAAGAGCAGTGAAGGAGTGAAGAGAAGCATTTCAAAATTCATGTGCATGAAACCCTAACTAATGATGATCGAAAGGTATTTACATAATCCATTTTCCCTAGTTTTGAAAGTACTTTCATTGTGTTGGAAAATGTATACCCCACAAGCTGTCGAGGTTGTGGACCACCCCAACCAAAATTCAAACAACACCTTGATAATTCAATGATGATCGATCTGAATCATGCATTCTCGAGCATTTTGTATGGTTTGTTGCACATAAAAGATGTCAAGATACACATTCATGCTAAATTGGAAGAGTACAACCCTCTAAGTTGGGTGATGTGTGGTTTAATGAACTCACTGAAGATTAATTTGAATTAAAATCGAGTTCGAGAGTTTGGCAGAGAAGAAGCTCAATGTCTAAAATAATTTTCTGATCTTTTGCAACGTGGATGAGTGGATTAGATACACCTTGAGTAGGATTCATGACCATTTTATGTGGCTGGATATTCCACATATAATGAATAAGGAGGCGACTAGGGCTTTTATGGGATTACTCTCAACCAGACCAATTCTTGCACTCAAGTCAATGAAGAATGAAATGGTAATGGATTTAACAGGTGCAAAGTATGACAAGAGAGACCTGACAATCAAAGACATTAGAGACCCTACAATAAAATATACAACAATGGTGATAGGGTATTGTTATCACCTGAAATTGCACCCTATTGAACCTGATGTTCAACACCTCAGTGTAACATGGGAAGACCTCTAAAGATGTGGGTTTCTTGTAAACAGAGGTCAACCTCCGGAGAAGGCCGGCTTCCTATGGTGTCACCTAACTACTAATCTTGTAAGGAAAAGGGAGAAGGAGAATGCATAAAAAATGAAAATTAAATCCTATGTTGATACACCAAAATGACAAGAACAATGAGACACTCAAGTTACACTTGAATACTGATGATGGATATGGGACTGCACAACAAGTTTCTGTAGATTATGCATAAGTATTTCACAAACAAGTTTGACATGCACACACTTTCAAGAAGGAAAAGCAGATTTTCACAAATTAAAAGCTCATGTGCAATTAAGTAAACACAGTTTGTAACCTACATAATACTACTTTTTCAAAGAAAGGCATGCTAACATGAGACAAAGCTATAAGGAAAAGAAAGATTTCACGAAGTAGCTTGATCAATCACCTGAAAATGCACAATATTTTGCAAAGAACCAGAAGGCAAATTGAACCATCAATGGTAACCAAGGTTAATTTTATATATCATGCTCCAAAATGAGTTACAGAAGTTTGCTAATCTGAGAAAGGACTGCAAAAGTCATAGACTTAGAAAAAGCATCAGGAGAACTCCTTTTCAAAGGGGAAAAATATGGCATATATACTTAAAAAGTGTTGGCCCCTAGGGCTTACAAAAATATCCGCCTTCAAAAAAATCTGCCCCTAGATCTTTTAATGAAGTTAATTCTGCATTCAATTGCATATCCCCACTGTCCATGTTTGAGCCTCCTTGAAGGGCCGCTTTGAATGCTCTAAAGCATTAACATTAATGTCAATGCCCCTTTTCCAGTAGCGATCCCAGCTGTCATTGTGACTCACGGTTTCTTTTGGAAGCAGCATCAGATTTTCCCATTAGATCCCCACACCAGTGTTCACTGAGCTGCTCCATCGCTTTTTACTTCAGAGCAAATCCAAGTCGGTTTACATTTAGTTGATCTTCCTCGCAAGGATAGTCATGATAGTCAAATTGCCCATGGTTCCCTCCAACTGGTTGAAAAGATGACACGCAAGCTTCCTCGGGCGGTCAAAAGTTCTTCTTGTAGAATCGCATGTCGGTGAGACACTAGCCGTGTCTCCCCGATGCGAATACACCTCATAGCAGCTATCAGTATAGCTCATAACCATCGGCAAGAGTTCCTATCAAGCTTCAAAAGTCATACTGATATCGCCATTTTTGTCACCCAGACCATCAGCAAGACCATATCGCTTTCGGCAAGAGGTCTTGTTGAAAGCACCTGACAGTAGATAGCACTTCAACCAGACCATCAGCAAGACTTCATCAGGTCGGCAAGATGTTACAATGAGCCCTTCATCTTTTTCCCCCGAGATCAAACCCTTCACTTCAGCAAGACTCTCCTCTAGTCAGGAAAACCTCTCATTGAACTCATTCTGCTTCGGCAAGACCACCAGCAGGCGGCAAGACATTACCCCGAAGCCACACCACTTTTGCTGAAAGATTTAAGCTTGCTGAGATGTCTCTCTGATCAAGCAGAGTCTTGACGAAATGAAATGGTGGACCTGAGTGAGGTCTTGTCGACAGGATGGTGGTTTCGGTATGATGTCTAGTTGGCTGCAAGGAGACATCAAACCTTTCGCCGATATATTATGGCAAACTCAAACCTTTCACCGAGACCTCCTTTCCTGTCGGGGAGACATCACTCAGTCGACGAGACCTTACAGTGAACCCAACTTTTCTCCTTGTTGACATCTCTTTTTGCCGAGACCTTCATGAGTCCCCGAGCTCCTACTTCTATGGCGAGACCACCGGCCTTCGATGAGACATCACGCCGAACTCACAACCTTTTAGCGAGACATTCACTTCATCGCCAAGACATCTCAACGAGATGACAATCTTTTGGTGAGCTTAGACCATTTCAAGGAGACTCCCATGCATCGGTGAGACATTATGCTGAAGGAAATCCCCCTTGGTGATACTTTACACAGTCGGAGAGACATTACCCTGACCGAAATCATTCCCCCCAATGCCACCCTTGTGAAAAACTATCGACATGACCTCCCTCCAAGCGAAGAGATACATGAAGACTCATGGCGACCCGAATGTCCTGGCGACGGGTGTATTAATCCAAGTAGAACGCACTGCTAGTCGGCAAGACAATAGGAGGGTGTTGCCGACTTTCTTCTCTAATGAGCTTTTTGTGCCAAAACTGAGTGAGGGATGCCTTCCAACAAACCTCCTCGTGAAATATCCTCAGGTGCATGATCCAACCCTTGATGCAAATTCCCCATTTGGCCTTAATGAACACCTGAAACACAATTTGTCCTGCCTAATGAGCCCATAGGTGAAAATCGGGCAACAGGTACAAGATATATTTTACAAACATACAGAAATTTATTTCTACAACTGCCATCAATATTGCATATGAGATGGTAAAGAAAGGTGCTAATTATGATTTGTATGAGTTGTTGAGGGAACAACTCCAATAAATTTTGCAGAAGACTAAGGACTCTTGGTACCCCTTCAAGTTGGGTACCTTGATTATTTGTTTGTTTTTCTACTTTCTTAATGAGGTTCTCAAAACCAGGAACATAGTGTGGTTGAAGGAAAGACCAGTGGCACATCAAATTAGAGACCACCTGATGAGATTGGGTGATGAAAACACACAAAAGAAAGCACTATGGGGATTCTTTAAAACTTTCCAAGAGAATGTGCAATCTAGAGAAATAATTCCAAAGAGTGTGGTGGAAAAGTACAAAAATGAAATTATCTTCATGGTTAGAAAGGATTGTTGCATAATGGAGGCTATTGATCCTAAGACTATGTGGATCACATAAATGGGATATGAAGTTCACTAGTAGAATTTGGCAAATAAATGACTACATGACTAAAACTTTTAGTCACGACAATTAAAAATGACTAAATTCTACTAATTTTTTGCAACATAGCTATAAATGACTAGTTTTTTTTTATCAAACTTTTTTTTTTGAGAGAAATTCTTCCTAGCCATCAATTTAGGCTTTAGATAACACCTATGCATACAAATATATATATATATATATATATGCCTAACAAAAATCAAATGATATAAGACCACCATTTTCCCGTGGTTTCTAACTACTCCTTAGTTAGAAGAAATAGTCTGGGAAAACAAACAGAGGTTGAAGGGTTTTGAATATGGAGATATTGAGCAGTAATTGAAGGGCTTTCCCAATGGAGGAATCTCCTACCAGCAGTGCTTCAAGGTACAGGTCTAGAATGTGGTCAAATCTATCCTTCTATCAAACAACTCCCCACCTGGAAGTATGTCTTGAGGATTTTGAGCTTTTTGTTGTGGATCATCTAAGAGGTAAGTAAACCATTCTTAATTTTTTTTAGGGTATTTGAAAAATTTGATGTTGGGAATTTTCGTGAAGTACTATTTGGTTATTTGAATTTTATGATGCTAGTTGTTTTGATATTGGATATCTGGGCATGTTTAAAAAACTGATGCTCGATATTTTTTTATTGGTTGTTTGGGTATTTCAATTTTGGGTTTTCACTTGAAATGGGTATTTTAAAAAAGGGTATTGGATATTTTTCGCTATCAAGATAATGTTTTTTTCTAAGAAACAAATGAGGTCTCAACCTTTTTTGGTATTACACACAGTTTTCTAAATTTTGATTTTGTTATCATTTTTCCCGAGCATTAAAAAAAATTGATGTTCGATGAACCCTTTGTTATTGACTATCTTGGTATTTTAAAAAAGGACGTTGGGCATTTAAAAAAACTGGTATTGAGTTTTTTTTGCTGTTGAGTTATGGTTTACATTTCTACAAAGGCCTAGGGTTTGTACCCTAGTCATGCTCTTACCAATGCTTTTGTTGGTATTAAAAAACAACCTTAAATATTGGGTCAAAAAATTAGTTGTCTTGATAGGGTGTGGTATGATCTTGGATTATATCGTAGAGTGTGTGGGAAGCTTGTGTTTAATCATTAAGGTGTGTAAACCTAATTAGGGAAATGTATCCTATATAGCATGGGTCTTGATTTAATACTTCCCATGATGGTTATTAGCATATCACATTATTATAGTTTGTAGTAACCCAGTATTGCATTCAAGTATGTAACAAACTTGGTCTATATTTTAAGTTGTACACTTTTAAGTAACATTCATAAGGTTTTGAAAATCTTGATAACTATCTAGAATAGCCCATTAAACATGGTTTGTGCTTGAATGCACTACATAATTGATATAATACAACCACTCTGCATATCAACCAGAGTTACAGGCTCTTTATTGCAGCAAGAGGTAATCACTAACGGATCATGCTATCATTACATTGTAACCTATTAAACTTGAGTCAACCTGAATGCACCTAATGATGATTGACACCTAATTGTGATGACAGTGATTAATTTGTACATGAATTGTGCTCATATGAGTGCCTCCATTTCTATCACAACATAGCCACATTAAGCTTGGCTCACACATGAATGCATCTTGTATTTGTTATAACACAACTGTGCCACGTGACCTATAGAATTATGGATCACATAATTACAGTCACAAGAATTTGTTCCTCAATTGTGCTCTTGTGGTGATTCCATTACCCTTATAGCATAACCCTTTGGACTTATATTGCTCAAATCCTTACATTGTTTATTTTCTCTTTGGATGGATGGCAATTCAATGGCAGGGATTTGTATGCAGTTCATGCTCATAAAGTGCCTTCGTCACCATTACACAATAGTACATTGGAATTTCCTTTCTTGAACCTTTACTTCATTTTTTATTGTTAGGGTTTCTTAGTGATTATTCCATTTCCACGTGGCATGTTGATAAAAGAAACCAAGCAAAAAGTCATTATGTTTTTAGTTAACTCTTGTTGTAGAGCCATAAAAATGTATGATTCTATGGAGTAAGAACCACCATTTCAGCCCACATTAATAGAGCTATTCTAATTAAAAGCAAAACCAAAAATGCAAATCTAAACTATAGAAAACAAATAATGCTTTTAAAAGAAATCAATCTCCATCGTCTCCCTATCACCAAGATCTTTGTTTATGCATTTGCTCTTAGATTTTTATGAGCACAAAATGCAATAAAGAGGCTATGGTGAATGAGAAATGCAAGCAAGATGCAAAGATCATATGAGTATGTAAATTTGTGAGACAAAATGAGAGGGAAATCCCATTTTAAATAGGAGTTCTTTGAGGATGGAGAGGGGTTGAAGATGAAATGTGGGATAAAAGATGTGAGAGAAGTAAATGCCATTATCCCACATTGTTGGGTTAAATGTTATGCATGAGAGTGAAAGTGATAAAGGGATATTAGATTAAAATGAACCTAAATGA
Organism: Sequoia sempervirens; assembly: GCA_007258455.2. Taxonomy (NCBI): domain Eukaryota; kingdom Viridiplantae; phylum Streptophyta; class Pinopsida; order Cupressales; family Cupressaceae; genus Sequoia; species Sequoia sempervirens. The sequence continues at coordinate 8,626 of VDFB02119222.1, read as the reverse complement.
TTAAATATGAATAAAATGATTTAAAGATGCTTTACTAAAATGCAATATTTCATGAATGATTTACACAAATGATATGATTAATATGCAAGTTATGATAATTAGTTTATTATGAAATAATAATCAATGACTATGATAATTGATTTATTAATGGGGATGAATATGAAACAATTATGGATGATAATGATAATTGATTTAATATGGAAATGATGTTTATGACTTATTATGCAAATGGATTATGAATGATTATAATTTATTATGCAAACGGGTATGAATGATAGTGCAAATGGACATGAACGTTAATGCAACAGATATTGAACGAGCATGAGATGGTTCAATGATTTGATGAAATGCATGAATAGAAGAAAGTATTGAATGAATTGATTAAGTAAATAATAATATCTATTTAATCAATAGACAAATATCGTTACGATTGTGAGGACAAATTTGAGTGTCTACACTTGTTAACATACTTTTAGAATAAATATTTGACTGCATTACTTCGAGTGTGAAGAATTTTGTTTTTTGCTTATAATACATTCATTGAGAGTTGTGGTAGAAAGCTTCTTATGTTGAAACCCATCCTATAAACTTTCTTTAAGCTACATTTAGGAGGTTTCATGGATTTTTTGTGATTTATACAACTTTTGTTTTGATAGTAAATGACATCAGATTCTTTTTGAAACTGAAATGATTTATTAATTATGGTTTTATGATGATTAAATGTTTTATTTAGAAGGGGCTAATATGTGGCATTTTTATGTGTGGGATGAATAGATTGTGATGCAACATTCAGGTATGGACAATTCAAGAAAACTTGGATTGCTATCAGTGACATAATCAGGTTGGAGAGTACCTTGAGTCAGTCTGAAATACTTTTGGGTGTTTTCGCTCAGAAGCAAAACCTGAGTATAGGAATACAAACGTTAATGGACTGAAACATTAGTTTCCACCTGATTATATCTTAGGATTCAGTCAATTACTCTGGATTCCTTGTTGATCACTCTGAATATCAGATAGAGGAAGTTCCTATTTTCTAAAGATAAAATCATAAATTTGCTAGTCCAATTTCACATCCAATTCGAGGTATTGAATATCAAACAAAGGAAGTTCCTACATTCTAAAGATAAAATCATAAATTTTTTGGTCCAATTGGGGATCAAATTTGAGGTCGTGAATCTCTGACAGAGAAAGTTCCTACATTCTAAAGATAAAATCATAAATCTTCTTGGTCCAATTTGAGGTCCAATTGTAAGGATATTTCTTTTTAATTGTACTTTTTGACATTTGGCTTGATACAAATTCTTACTTTAGAATTATGGTATTGCTTTTCTTCTAATTTTTTCAACCCTAACTTTAGGGAAGAGCTCTGAAGATGGTTCCTTTAGATGGAGACTACACTTTTCTACTATGGGTTCCATCTAGAAACACTAGCAACTCAGGTTGAGAACTTTAAATGTTTGGCTATGTGCACAGAGAATGTTCATGGAGTGCAAACTTCCTTACAAAGCAATTGCCACAACAAAGTTTGAGGTGAATTGCACCTTCTATTTTATGATATGGCTATGTTCTAACCTATAGTTAATTGTTGTAGCATAACATATAGGCTAAATATTTTTTCATATACCATTGTTTCTAATTCAATAGTGTTATACCTTATTCTAGGAGCAAATCACAGGGGAAGTCTATACATAAGACACCATTGTTTCAATTTCAAAATTGCCTGTTCTTTCACAATTGTTTGCTACATTTATTTGATCTAAGACAACCTACTATATATAGAAGATGCTCTCAAAATCACAGTAAAATCCTCTATTCTAGGAGCAAATCACAGGGGGAGTCTATACATAAGACACCATTGTTTCAAATTCAAAATTGCCAATTCTTTCACAATTGTTTGCTACATTTATTTGATCTAAGACAACCTACTATATAGAAGATGCTCTCAAAATCATAGTAAAATCCTTTATTCTGGGAATACTGTTCAAAATCTTCCCATCATAACAATGAACAAAAACATTAGTCATTAACCTAAACTTTGCAAGAGTTTCATCAAATTCTACTTTTTCACTCTCTTTTCCATTCTGAATTTTATTCCCAATTTCAACCATGTAGAACTTCCTCAACTTGTAGATCCTGTTGTTAGCCATAACTTTAACAAGTGTCAAGGATAGCTTTGATTTTTTACCTAAGAAACAATTGAAAAGATTCGGCCTTACCAAATACAATGTGTTGAAAAGCTCTTTGAAATTATTCTGGAAAAGAGTTCCTAAGAGTATAATATGCAGTTTTGAATTAACCTTTTTGCATGAATTTCATATCTTTGATCGACTATTTCAAGCTTGATGACCTTCATCAAGAATGAGCAAACCTAGGCTCTCTAAAAGCAGTTTTCCAATATGCTTAGCCTCTTTAGGAAGGCTCACATTTGTCTCACATGTTAGGTATGCAAAAATATTGTAGCCAATAATAAGCACACTTTTTCTTCTATGCCACCCACTTGTGAGACAAATGTGAGCCTTCATGAAGAGGCTAAGCATATTGGAAAACTAATTTTAGAGAGCACAGGTCTGCTGATTCTTGATGAAGATCATCAAACTCAAAATAGTCAATCAAAGATATGGAATTCATGCAAAAAGGTTAATTCAAAACTACACATTATACTCTCATAAACTCTTTTCCATAATAACTTCAAAGAGCTTTTCAACACATTGTATCTAGTAAGGAAAAATTTTGTCAATTGTTGCTTAGGTAAAAACTCGAAGCTATCCTCGACACCTGGTGAAGTTATGGCTAACAATAGGATCTATAGGCTAAGGAAGTTCTTCATGGATGAAATTGGGAATAAAATTCAAAATGGAAAAGAGAGTGGAAAAGTAGAATTTGATGAAACTCTTGCAAAGTTCAGGTTAATGACTGATGATTTTTCTCATTGTTATGATGGGAAGATTATGAACAGTCTTCCCAGAATAAAGGATTTTACTGTGATTTTGAGAGCATCTTCTATACAACAGGCTATCTTAGATCAAATAAATGAAGCAAGCAATTATGAAAGAGCCAACAATTTTGAATTTGAAACAATGGTGTCTTATGTATAGACTCCCCTTGTGATTTTCTCCTAGAATAAGGTATAGCAATTTTGAATTTGAAACAATGGTGTATGAAAAACTATTTAGCCTATTTGTTATGCTACAACAATTAACTACATGTTAGAACATATCCATATCAACATAAAATAGTAGGTACAATTCACCTCAAACTCTGATGTGGTAATTGCTTTGTAATGAAGTTTGCACTCCATGAACATTCTCTGTGCACATCCGTATGTTGGTTATTATCTTGATCTCCTTTGTGATCAAAAGAACAGTGAAGTTCATTGCATAACTCATGACCATTTTGCAGTGCTATGATCATGTGCTCTTTTACTTCTTACTCACTGTGTTCTCAATCACCATGTGCAAATGACTTAGAGGACATATCTTTGTTACCATTTGACAATAAATTTCATTATTTTTGGACTGTTTGTTATGATTCAATCACTATTTGACAGTGTTCTTCCTTTCTTATTCCTATAGGATAGAGGATAATTCATAGTTTGCAACTCTCTAACAATGATATTCATTTCAGTGATCTCAGTCACCTAATTCAATGTGTTGTTTTCTTCATTGCTCAGTGCTAACAATGCCTACATAGTGTTTTCTCAGTCACAGTTACAATACTCCTTCATTTGAAGATATTATGTTGCTTAAACAATAATGTTTCAGTGAATTCATATTTTATCTTACAAACGTGTTGTTGTACTTGTAGAGTTTTGTTGTGCATAATATGTAGTCAAGATTCCTTCAAATGGAACTCTTTTGCAGAGGCAGTAGGATAACAATGTCAATAAAATAATAATGTTAGTGAGAGGTATGACAGTAGATACACTAAGAATGGAAGGTATAATGTTTTGATGGTAAAAAATCATTTATTTGCTCAGATCTTGACACAATTTTCCCTGGTACATAAGATAGTGTATAATGTACTCCATTCCATGATATCCACCTAATTCCATACCACCCAGAGAAGCAATGACTGAGAGTAAATGTTCCCTATATTTTGTAGCACAAATGTGTTTTTCTAATGGTTTTCCACAATTAGGAAGAAGGTATGTCATGAAATGGTTGTGCCCACCCAAAAATAAACCTTACAAAGAATGTTTGCACCTATGCAAAATACCATAAGTTGCTTCAAAATACACATTGGCATCTTTATGATTATATACACAACATTTTTTTGTCATAGTTTCAAAATACACATTTATGATAATATTCACACAACAAGAACCTTGAAAGGCCGGAAACCTTGCTCTCATTCTTCCTAGGTCACTCCTCAAGATATTGTATCAAAATTTGTGGGATCTTTACAGTAGCTTATCCGCTGATGAGAAGGCTCCCCTCATTTTCTATTGGAATAAATTGCCATCTGCTCTTCTTGAACGTGTAATGTGATGTAGCATGTTCAATGTCACAAGGCACAGTTTGAGAGAAAATTTTTGAGACTTGATATCCATAGAATCCAACTTCTTATAACACAAAATGCAAAACCAACATTCAAGGAAGGTGTTTTCAATATTGTTATTGCTAACTGAGTACTCATGCTATCTCCCAGTTTTCTTCCAACTAACCGATTATATGAGTGATTGTTTTTCATTAAGGCATAAGCATGTTTGGAAGTGGTTTTTTATCAGATATTGTAGTTGCAAGTTACACTTCATATCACCAAATCCTTCACAAAACCTTCTACACAACCACTGCAATACCACACGGCTGTTGTCGGGCCTTCATAGTGATGTAGGTAAAGCTCCCCGCATCACTGCGAAGGCCCAACAACAACTGTGTGGTGTCATAGTGGTTGTGTAAAGGTTTGAAGCTTTGGTGATCCGAAGTGCAACTTGCAACTACCTATCGATAATAAACCACTTCTAAATATGCTTTGATGGATGTTCATATCCTCATCCAAAGCTCCAATTCACACACAAGCAGGAAGGATGCTTTCAAAGGTTGATGAGTTGGGATTTACACCCACTAGTTGCATTTTCTTAAAATTTTCTAAGGAATTTTCAGAAAGAAAAAAAAAAAACCCATTTTGAACATATCCTTCAATCACGACATTCCATGATATCACATTTCTTTGAGGCATTTTTTGAAATAGTTCGCTCTCCTTGTCTATGCTTCCACATTTTCATGTATGTCTAGTAGGGCACTTGAACTACAACATATGACAAAAAAATCCCTGTTGTTATTCTTTGATGGATGTCCCTTCGTTATTACTGGATATCTAATGTAGTGCACATTATTATAGTGCAAGCCTATTTTTCAAATTGTTTCATTTAGCATCACCAATATTCTCCACAAGAACATTGTCCTTGTTTAAAGTGATGGAAATGGTTCACATCTCTCAGAACAATTTCTCTTGCAACAATCTTGGAGATGAATTTAGATGCAGTGTGAAAATTAGAACATACTCAAAGGTTTTTAACAACTCTAATAGTTGTACCAGGGGCCATGTTTAACAAACCAAATGCAATTGCTAACTTTTCACTATGGTGGCAAATAAATGATTGTTTTTTCTTCTATTCCACATCATTAAGTAAGAGTCTTGAATTAAGAAATACCATGTTGCCTTCATTTTCCAAGCCAATTTCTCCAATTTTGCATAGCTCTCCCATGTTTGTGGATGTCATATGTCTCCTACAATTTTTTAATTGATTTATCTTTCTGCTATGTTTGGACTTACTTTTGTAAAATTTCAATATATAATTCATTTTTATTCTTTTTTAATTGAGACTAATAGTAATTTTGTTGGCTGTATTGAGGTACAACTTCATTCATGGTAGAAAAGGCAGACCATGTTGCTCATATCAAATGGCACATTGTATATAAAGGAGGAAAGATTCTAGCTAGGTTATTGTTGAATGCATTGAAGGAGAGAGCTTCATTTACGGGACACGATCAACACTCTCCTTTTTGGATTCTACACGTTACAGCTTGCTTTGGGAAGAGTATCTATGTTGTAGAAGTTTTAAGAGATGAAAGGGGCATTTGCTCTCATTGAAGGGCTCCAAGCATGTGTTTCCATCATTGCAGAAGTTTTTTGGAGAAATTTATTTCTTATAATCATTTCTATGCAATATTGTAACTCATATTTTCAGTCTTGTGACTGAAAATAAAAATTGTAATACTTTATTTCTAAGCTATAACTAGAACACCTTTATTTTATTAATAAAATTCACTGATTTTTCCTTCTTAATGGATGTCTTATTGTGTGCAATTGATGATTGATGTGTATTTCTATGTTTTATGTTTAAATCCTCAAATATCAATCAATTAAAATGACTAAATATACTACTATTTGACGTCAATTAATGATTAAATTGACTAAATATACTACCAATTGACAAAAATCAGTGAACAATGAATAAATATGACTAACTATACTACCAAATTGATCAAAATGATGATTGATATTAATGACTAAATACTCTACAAATGGACAGAAAGCAATGAATAAAAATGACTAAATAAGTGACCAGATTACAACAATCAATGATTAAATCAATGACTAAATATATCAGTGAATAAAAAATGAATAAATAAGTGACTAGATTACAATAATCAATGAATAAATCAATGACTAAATATACTACCAAATCGATCAATCAAAACAACCAATAAATAACTAAAAATGGTTTAGTCATCAATTTGGTCACATTATAAATGACTGGCAATAAATTACTAATGGTCACTTGACCATGTTTAGTCATTTATAAGCAATTTTTAGTAGTTTTTTCAGTCATATATTGTTGTTTTTGTATTAATGGTTGTAGAGGATGTAATTGTTGGTCTAGCTGACCATATACTGAGAAAGCCTAGGGACACCTCTGAGGAAAGATATGGAACATATTAGGAAAAGTCTATGGAGGTGCACATGGAGCAGAGGCAAAAATAGATAAAGAATACTATTGAGAAGGTGACTGCACAAGTTGCAGAGGTGATGGGCCTATCAAAATAACAAGTGGAGAAATCCAAAAGCATGTCTGGCTCTTTGAGAGGTGCATCTAGCACAAGAAGATATGGTAGAACATCTATCCTTAGCTTTACAACCCATAATATCATATTGAGTAGCCTCAGTAGCATTTGCATGCCTTGAAACATTCTCATCAACATCATCCCACAGATCTCGATCTATCAATAAATCCTCCATCTTTAGCTTCCAAATCTCAAAATTATTTCCAAAAAATTTCTCCACCTCTATTCTCGTTGATGAACTTGCCATCTAAAAATTCCCGCAACAAGATCACAAAGTTTCTTCTGCACAAGCTCCCACTCAAATCTAGATTAGTTAAAAAAACCCAACCCACAATTGAAACCAAAGGGGATCAAGCTCTGATACCACTTGTAAGGAAGCTAAGGTAGAAGAACAAATTTCTACACTAATTTTGAGAGGAGAATAATGCAAAAATTTACAAATCTTTAATAGTTGCATAAACCTAAATAGAAATAAACACAAATATCATACATACCACAACACAATGATTTATGTGGGGAAAACCCTTTTGAGAGAAAAACCCCACACTACAAGATCTGCCCAATATATTATTCATAAATCACAAAGATTACAATATACTTGCAGAGCAAGCTTCTCACAAGAGTATCACCACCAGAGATCAAGAGACAACATGACCACTATCAAACTCTTAGAAAACATCTTCGTCTATAATCATAGTACAACACCCTCATAAAATAGGCTTACAATCTAGGGAAAGATAGGCCAAAAAAATCTCCACCATTAGATCTAAAACCTAATAATTAACGATCTAGATTTACAATATATCATTATTTAATGTATGTTGGCCATTTTAGAATTTTCTTGAAAAATTTATCACACTCACATTTCGCTCCTCCATGCCACCCGTGCTCCCATTGTATATTACACCTCTTGGTGTAACTATGAAATATATATATATAACCTTTATATAATTGCAAGGTTGAGACACATTTTCCCAACATACATGACCTTGTGCCTTTAGACCAAATAGTAGTAAGTTCCACAGTTTCCAAGAAAGAGCTCGTCAAAGTTTGCTATTTTTTCACACTTTGGTCTCTTAAGAGAAATCATCGATGCAATGTAGCTTAGAACGTTTTGTCCTGTCGAAGTGAAAAATAGGAACTTTCCTAGCATAAACCTACCCATTTGGACATTTTGGAATTGTCGATTTGGTCGCATGACGAACAAAACAAAAATTACATCACCTTGCAACTTTACATTGCATACATTTGACACTTTTTTCATCAATTGAAAACTCGTCACCATGGGTAAATGGATTGGAAATATGATAAACTAAGAGAGGTTATTGTAGAGAGGGCCTACATGACCTTGTACCTTTAGATATTGGAATGGTAGTATTTGCCATGATTTCCAAGAAAGAGATCATCAAAATTTGTTGCTTTTTCACACTTTGGTCTCTTAAGAGAAATCGCTAATGCAATGTAACCTAGAATGTTTCGACATGTTGGGGTGTGAAACAAGACCTTTCCTAGCATAAAAATACCCATCTAGATGTGTTGGAACTGTCAGTTTGGTCACA
>VDFB02119221.1:0-24851 GCA_007258455.2 Sequoia sempervirens | reverse complement strand
GAGAGATAGAGAGCAGAGGGTTAATGGTAGAGGGTAGGGAGATAAGAGTGAGTGAGAGAGAGAGAGACCTGAGAGAGGGAGAGGGGGTAGGAGGGTGAGACTTGAGAGAGAGAGGGAAAGAGGGAGGGAGTGGGAGAGAGATAAGGGGCAGAGGGTTAAACATAGAGGGTAGAGGGTTTAAGGGTTTAGGAGTTTAAGGGTTAAGGCCTAGGCCTAGGCCTAGGTAGAGGGGGAGAGAGAGAGAGAGAGAGAGAGAGAGAGAGAGAGGGGGGTCGAGGGGCAGGAGGGAGAGACTTGAGAGAGAGAGAGGGTAGAGGGTTTAAGGGTTTGGGGTTTAAGGGTTAAGGGTTAATGGTTTAGGGTTTAGGGTTATGGGTAGTGATGGAACTTCAAATTTTTGTTCTTTGTGTTGTATTTTATCCTACCTTGTGTCTATGGTCATCTATGGTGGTTGGGAAAAACCTAAGGTTGGGGTTTTACCTTCATCTTCATGTTAAACCCTAGTGTTCATATTACACCTTGGATGGGATCTATTTGTCTATTACTTTTTGGGAAGGCTTGAAAATGAATTAAGCCCCATCGCTTTGTCTAGGCTTGGCCCCCTTTTGATTTATTGTTTTATTTCCTTCGCCTGACTTTATTTTTCCTAAGTCTTTTGTTGGTCTTGTGTTCCCTTGTTAAAAAAAATTATGTCATTTTCTTTCGTCAACCTAGTGATGTCCCCTTATTCCTTTAGGGGAGAGGGCCTAGTAGTCATACAGGCTAACTTTCTCAGCATGTTGCAATTGACTGGAATATCGTAGAACCTTCATTTTTTTTTTTAAATGTAGACTGGACTCTTATTTATCTATAACTAAGGTTTGGAGGCGCGACTCATCATGCAACTCGCCACATCAGAAGATCTTTTGAGAAGTGTCTAAAATTTGACTTTTTAAAGGTTTGACCAAAACTTAATCATGGAACCCCCAATAGTTGAACCAAAAAAATATCATTTATTGCTTGTAGAATATGATATTTTTATTTAAATTAAAATTAATATACAACCTAAGTGGACCAAATACTTATTGATAATCATAAATCTTTGATATCTCTACCTTTTATATTCAACACATATGGACTAATAGTTGAACACAAAAAATCTATTTGTTGTTATAAAAAAAACACATAATGATTTAAAATACAATTTCTATTGAACAAAAATGGACCAATAGTTGAACACTAAAACTTTTTGAAAATCCTTCACTTTTAATGGGAAAATACATGTTATTTATTGTGCTCACCTTTTATATTTGTGATAGGACAAAGTATTAATATAAAATTATCCAATGCTTGTACATTGCTACCCCAATTGTTGTACACATAAGAACAATATTTTTTTACTATGATAACAATACTTGTTTAAATGAGTGTCTTATTTTATTAAATGAGCATTTTATTTTTTAAATGATATACTTATAGTGGAGAGTTGTGATATTTTATTTGAAACAAAAAAATACTTATTTCACTTCTCATGAATGTATTTATATTTTTTTCATATAACATTTAGAGGTTCTCATGTGTTCAAGTATGACCCCACCACACTGTCTTTGTTGATCGCAATATCACGGGTGAGCGCCACGTGTCTCATCCGATGAAGCCAAAGGAATGATAAATACTTTGATGCATCTTTAATACATTATGTCATGGGTTACTAAAGCAGTTATAAGATGCACGTGTTTTAAATCAACGAAGATGTTATAATCTCGGTAGAAAGGTGCTCGATGGTTAATAACAAGGCTAGCGACTGTGTTGAATGAACAAGATTGTTGATGGTTGAGATCCATGGTTGCCCGCCATCACATGATCAAAAGTTGTGAGTTCTAAGTTATTGATTGCGATATCACGGGCGAGCACCATGTGGATCTCCTTGGCAACGAGTAGTATGGCGAGGCAATGGCTACCCAGCCTAAAAAAAGGCATGCACATCCACATGGCTTATGCCTTCCGCACTTTTGTTAACGGTTGTCAGTGTCAGTTAATGTACATTTCATTAATTAGCTGTTGCGTACTTCCTTAGTATGTTCAATATAATTTTTTTTCTTTAAAAAATTATTCTCTACTTTTTAAAACTTTTAAAAATTGTTATATATTTAAATTCTTAAAAATATAGAATAAGTTTTTTCTTCTTTAAAAAATAATTTTGTTTTACTTTGAATTATTTTAAATATAATTAATAAAATAATTTTGAAGTAACTGTTTCATATTTTGTTATATACATTTCATAAATAAAATAAAATAAAAGTACCAATTTTTAAAATATGATTGATAAAATAATTCTTATACACTAAAAAAATTGATATATACATATAATAAAACAAATATAATAATATATCAAGTTTTAAAATATATGTAATAAAATAATTTTTAAAGGATAAAAAAAAATTCATACTTAATATATAAAATAAAATAAATATATCAATTTTTAAAATACAATTAATAAAATAATTGTGAAATAAAATGAAAAAATTATTAATGAAAAAAAAATTGATATATATATATATAATAATTTTAAAATAATATTCATTCATTTTTTAATTATTTTATTAATTATATTGTAAAAAATTGATATATTTATTTTATTTTATTTATTAAATACTTACTAGCATATATATTAATTATTAATAATATATATAAAATATGTCGAGAGATATCCTTTTGATGTGTCTATTGTACTATTATAAAATAGGTTCCTCGATAAAGATATCTCTTAGCGTATTTAATATATATTGATAAATAATATATATATATGCTAGTAGCATTTGCAGTACAACATGAAAGACAAGATTAGAATTACTTTTAGTTATAGAATTAAGGTTAGGGTTAGATATATATTTAGTTAGGGTTGGGGTTAAAAATAGTGTTAGTGTTTGTTTTACGATTAAGTTTAGGGTTAGAGTTAGAGTGAGAATTATTGTTGAGATTGAATCATAACCCTGATCTAACCTTAACCTTAAACCTAATTGAACTTTAACTCTAACCCCAACCCTAACCCTATCATTGAACCCAAACTTTATCCTAGAACCCCAACTATAATTAAATGGTAAACCTAACCTAACCTTAACCCTAATGTTAATCCCAACCCTAAGTCTATCTATAATTATAATCCTAACCTTTCTCATTCTAACCCTAATTATAATCTTAATTATAATTCTAACCCTAACCATAATTCTAATGCTATTCATAATCCTTAGTTTAACACTAACCATAGTTCTCATGACAACCTTAACTCTAATTATAACCCTAATCAAACCGTGACCTTAACCTTAACCATAACCTTGAGCTTAATTAAACCCTAACCTTAACCTTAACATTGAGCTTAATTAAATCAAGATCCTAGCTCTAACCCCAAACTCATATATGTGAGATAATTATAATTTACCAAAACCCTAACCATAATTGAATCATAACCCTAATTGAAATATAATCATACCTTTAATTGAAACCTAACCCTAATTGAATCGTAATTTTAACCCTGAGCCTAATTGAACCCTATTTTTAACTCTAAGACTAATTAAACACTATTTCTAACCCTAACCTTAAGCCCATCTAAATCCTAGCCCTAATTGAACCCTAACCCGAATTGAATCATATTTAAACCCTAACCCTTAATGAGCACTAACCCTAATTAAACCCTAACACAATTGAACCATAATTCTAACCCTAATTTAATACTAACACTAACCCTAATCCTAATTGTTGGAAATAGGATGCCATTTAATTGCAAATCCTAAACATTAATTATTTCATGTATCTCCTAAGTTCTTGGAATGTGTTCAACAACACTAAGATTAGGATGAGATTAATTATTTGGATGAAATAAATCATGAAATTGACATTTGTAGTTATTCCTAAATAATAGGAACATGTGGGTGCACACATTGTAAGGTGACACTCACCTTGTGTTTAGTTAACTATACAGAGTAATAGTTAACACTTCTGAATGCATGTAAAGATCCTAGGAGTTAGGATTTGATGTTTGCACATTTGAAGTTTAGTTTAGTTTAGTTCAATTTAGATTAGTTCAGTTCAGTTCAGTTCAGTTTAGTTCAGTTCAGTTCAGTTCAGTTCAGTTCAGTTCAGAATCAGTTTAGTTCAGTTCAATTCAGTCCAGTTCAGTTTAGTTATGGTTCAGTTATCTTCAGTTGCATGTAGTTAGCTTCAGTTAACTTGGAATGCATGGCTAATAACATTGAGTTGTATGACAAATAACAGGGGATGACCATTCTTGCACGAATGGTGTTGAGTAAATGTTTCAGTTAACTAGAAATCACTTGGAGCCAACTTGGGCACCCAAGATGCTTTCTTGTATTTACCTTTCATGCATGATAAGATATTTCTGAAGGCTCAGTTAAGTAGGATTACTTAAGGGTGCCAACTTTGAGGAATAGCTTTAGAATTATCAACATAATGAAGGTTGAGTTGTAGCTTCAGTTTGGGATGCCCAAATGGATGAAGCAAATGTTTTAGCATTGTTCTTCATGAGATAACCCTATTTGCATGAGATATGGCATACCTTTTAGGGATAGGGCTTGTACATTGTAATTGTAACTCATGTTGAGTTTACAAAGCTGATTAAAGCCTATTTATCTCAAGCAAGTTGAATAGAGTTGTGAGAGTTTGTTATTGCAGGAGTGAAGAAGATTGACAAAGATAGAAGAAGCATTCTCAAGCAAGAACTGGATCTATTGTAATTCAGAGATTGAATAATAGAATAATTCTTGGTGGAGGTTTTTCTCGAAAGGGTTTCTCCACATTATATCTTGTACGTGTGATCTTTCTAATATCTTATCTATTTAAGATTCTATCAACTTCTCTCTTCATTCTACAATAGTAAAATGAATTAATTAAGATAATCACCCACAAAGAATATATGTAACAAAGAAAGAGCTTACTTAGATCAACAATATTAAAGTTTTACAGAGTATTAAGCTAAGAAAACACCTCATTTTTCAACACTAATAACATATTATTAGGGTTATATTTACTAATGTCTTAATATTAGTTTATAAATTCAACATTAATTATAAATATTTGAAAATAAGTTAAGTATTTTAATCTAAAATTTTAATATTTGACATGACAAATAAAATTAAACTAAATTCTAATTTTTAAAATCCATAAAATATTTATTATCTATTTAGTTTTACTAATTATCTAATACAATTAAATTAAATTAAATTAAATATTCATTTTAAATTAATTAAACAATTATTAATTAGAATTTTAGAATAAATTAAGAAATAAGATCTATATAAAATCAACTTTTCTATTTTTTTTCTTTGTGTCCAAATCATTTCATTTTCTAAAATTATACTAAATTTTAGATATCATAATTAAACACAAAAACTTATTCTATTCTAATCCTAACCCTAGTTAAACTCTAACCCTATTTGGACTCTAACCCTTACCCTAATTGAACACTAAATCTAATTGTAATTGACCACTAAGCATAATTGAATTCTACCCCTAACCCTAACCCTATCTCTAACTAAGCCCTAAACCTAACTCCAATCAAACCCTAACACAAACCTACTTGATTCATAATCCCAACCCTAACCCAAACCCTAATTAAACTTTAAAACTAACCTTAATTAATTATTAACCCTAATTGAACATTTATTGAACACTAGTCCTAATTGTACCATAACCCTAACTTTGAACTATAGTTGAACTCTAATCCTAACCCTAACACTAATTCTTATCCTAATTGAACCTTAACCGCAACCCTAACCTTAACCTTGACCCTATTTGAACTCTTATTGAATTCATAACCTTAATTAAACCCCAACCTCATCCTCAATCCTAACCCAAATTGAACATTAATTGAACCCTAAACCTAACCCTAAGTGTTACACTAATCCTAATTGAACTCTAAATTTTTAGTTGAAAATATTAAAGTGCCTTAGATTTTCCCATTCATTGTCATTTATCATTCAATTCCTAATAGAACTCCAAAATTTTATACTTTTATAATGTTTTAATACACACCTAATATTAAGGGTTTAGATTTTAAGGGTTAAGGGTTTAAGGGTTAAGGGTAGAGGGAGAGAGATAGAGAGAGGAGTGAGCATGAGAGACCCGAGAGAGGGAGAGGCAGGAGGAGAGACCGAGAGAGAGAGGGTAGAGGGTAGAGGGTAGAGGGCAGAGGGTAGAGGGAGGGGCCTAGGGATGGGCAGAGGGAGAGATAGAGGGATCAGTGAGAGAAAGAGAGAGGGTAGAGGGTTTATAGTTTGGTTAAGGTTTTAAGGTTTAGGGTTAAGGTAGAGGAGAGAGATAGAGAGAGGAGTGAGAGCCGACCTGAGAGAGGGAGAGGGGGCACGAGGGAGAGACTTGAGAGAGAGAGAGGGTAGAGGGTAGAGGGTTTAAAGGTTAAGGATTTAGTGTTATGGGTAGAGGGGAGTGAGAGTGAGAGAAAGAACTAAGAGAGGGAGAAGGGGTAGGAGGGAGAGACTTGAGATAGAGTGAGCGAGTGAGTGAGTGAGTGAGAGAGAGACCTCAGAGAGGGAGTGGTGCTAGGGGGAGAGACTTGAGAGAGAGAGAGATAAAGGAAGGGAGGGTTAAGGGTAGAGGGTAGAGGGTTTAAGGGCTTAGGGTTTAGGGTTTAGAGTTAAGGGGAGAGAGATAGAGGGAGTGAGTGAGTGACCCATTTACATATTATTCTTTTATTCTTCGTCAATTAAATATTTAGTTACCCATTTACCGTTAGTAGAAATGACCCAAGAATTTAATAGAATGGACTACTCATATAATACCTTGCATTATGGAGCTCAATTCTCTGATATATTACTACTTATTAAATCCTTTATAAATAATTGTAAACTTATGACTCCATTTAAGCATTTAATTGATTTTATTGAATCAAAGCAAAAACATAGACACATAATTGAACAAATTCTCAAAAGAAGAATGACAACATCATTAACATTTCATTAAAAATTCACTCAAATCCACATAAGGAGAGAAAATATATTAGAATTGTACATTTATTCATGCTTATAAGTCATATCTGCATACAATTTAAGATAATTTGCATAAATTTATCCAAAACTCAAAACAGGCTATCTATTTTATTCCTATCTTTCTACCCATATATTCAACTCAAAACCTAGCTAGAGCTTTCATAAGTTCTCTCCCTACAAATGAACCTTGAATTCCCTTTTATATGACAAGGGAGCAACAAGCTTTGGGCTCAAATTTAATTTCACCACAAATTTTCATTTGAATAAAATCTCCATTGCATTTGACTTTCATTTCAAAACTTCCCACACATTGAATCTGCAAAACATAGTGCAACTAGGGAAAGCTAAAGTTGTAACTACCATCAAAAAAGGGAATGCAAATTGTCATCAAAATCCCCTTTGTCACTATCCACACAAAAAAACTAGGCAACCAAATTTCCACGAAGGCATACAATTGACATCAAAATGTGCCACACACACAAAACCAACACCACCAACAACAACAACATCATCAACACAAAATTTTACATCCCACACAACAAATTCTTATTTACCTGCCACCCTGCCATTACCAACACTCAGACCCTGGTATACATGCCTGCTTCTAGTTGTTGCTAGAGGAGGAGAGGAAACCTCAACCTCCTCTTCTTTCTTGTCCTTTCCCAATATGGTTCTAGTCCGTCCACTTGGGGTTTTAACCACCAATGGCACCACATATATCACTTCCTCATCAGAGGGAAGACTGTGATTAAAGTGAGGTAAATACCGACAGTAGCTAGAGTCGGTCTTGGTTACACCATCAAAAGTGTTTCTCGTAAGGTCAATGGATGAGTGTTGGCATCCAAAGGAGCCATTCCCATACCTTATTTTCCTACCGACACTAGTAATAGAGCACACCAAATACTTTCCTTTGTCATCTACCAGTTGAGCAGCAACATCCTAGAATAGCAACCTTCTACTACATCTAGTGGGCACAAGCCTGGGCTTGTCAACCAAAGCACCTTCTTGAATAGCAAGACCAAGCTTTTGTGAGCTCAAATGAATAGACCTCCTTACTGAATTACTCATTTTCTCTTGTCAGACAAGCACTCAAACTTGATTAGACTCAGCCCAGAAAGTGCTTTAACTGCTACAAGAATGACACAATTAGCAGTTAATTCCTCTTGTATTTATTGTGCGATAGAATGGAAACCTTCATCAATGCTTAGTAAAAATGCATGTGCAAACATGGGAATTTGGTAGCGTATGTACTATCACCATTTAACTTGAGCTGCATGAGAATCCGCAGATCACCCTTCATGATTGCCAACAACATATTCACACAGATTGAGATCGACGTGACTACACAAGCAAGGAATAATTCATTAATGCTTCACTAGTTGTACGATAAAACAACCACCATGTGCCATTTTCCAACTTTGAATACTACTCACTGATCTCCTGAAGAGTTGGCAGATCAAATAGTTTATCTTAGGCTAACTCAGTTTGACATCCAACGAAGCATCGTTGAACTTCCTCATGACCAATAACATTAATCCATCTCGAAAACCAACTACCATGTTAGCAAGTCCTATGTGCTTTGCAAACTGAACGACTGGAGCTATGCATCGCAATCTCGTTGACCTCGTAACTTTTAACCAACCTTCATCTTCCTCTTGTGAGCTAGTAGGGAATGATAGAGATTTACATTAGCTTTTGATCTTGGTTGTCAATCTAAAACCACGGGTTATGAGCTTAATAGTGGAGATTGGGCCCCACATTCCATACAGGACACACATCTGCCTTTTGCTTACCTCACGCCAAATAATAGGGTGATACCTTAGGTCTACGAGCTGGCAGGGTACAATCGAGATCTTCTCCCATATCTTCGAATCTGAAAAACCTACACATTGCATGGTTAGTATTTAATGAAATGCTTTGGCTAATCCATCAACAACATGACCACTAGGGTTAATGGCTTAGGCTTACATCACCATATTAAAATTAAAACCCAACTTTGATTTTAATACTTTATTTCCTCCACAGGGTTTCATTTCCTAAGTCTCGGTTGGCCCCGTGTTTCATCTTTTAAAAAACAACTTATGTCGTTGTTTACCATTGGCCTACTGATGTCCCCTTGTCCTTTTTAATGAATGTGTTATTTTGCAGAAGGGATTGAATTTGTGCTATCGTTGATCAAATTACCTTCGAATATCAACGATTGCCCGCCATCACGTGATCGAAAGCTACATGATTTTTACCGATTGCGATATTGCGGGCGGGCACCACATGTCCTTTTGGGGGATGAAATTGCACGACCACTGATCAACTACTATTTGATCTCAGTCATTCCCTACCATCCCGTGATGGCCCCACCATAGTGCATTGGTCAATCCCGATATCATGGGTGGTTGCCACATGTCTCATCTGATGAAGCTGAAAGAATAAAGGAAATACCGTGGAACATTAATCCAGCCTTAAATACATTAAAAGGTGGGTTACTAAAGTGCTCTTAAGATTCATGTGATTCAAATTGACAGATGTGTTATAATATTGATGGTAAAGTTGCTCAAGGGTTAATGATAGGGCTGATGACTATGTTGAAGGAACGAGATAATTGATGCTCAAGATCTACGGTTGCTCGCCATCGCGTGATTCGAAGTTGCAGGATTTTTACCAATTGTGATATCACAGGCAACCACCACGTGGGATTCCCTCATAGCCTATGGTAGGGTGGGCCCCTTATGGTCATGTTGGTGATTGCGTCAGCCTATTTTGAAGGTAGTCATCGATGATTTGATCAAAATGAAGGATCAACGGCTTGAATTTAAATCTACATCAAATATGGTTGGAGCCATTTGTGCAGCGCGTGAGTGAGCTTTAATGGAAGATGAGACATTTACTGGCACAATTTGATGAAAATAAAATCAATTCTCCTACTTTATGTGTGTCACAAAGCATTTAGGTATTTTGTGAAGTACTTTCAAAGCCGAGAGCAAGTTTTTGAACCTTGACAGCCAAAATTTGGGATTTCTGTGAAAAGAGTCGTGAGTTAATTTATGTGTTTCCCAGTCACTCTATGCTTGAATTAAGGAAAATATTTGTTGTACATATCATAGGGCTTGTTGATAAATGTTTTAGGGCTATATTTTATTTAAATTGTAAGAAATTGCAATATTTTGTTCTTTAATTTCATATCTCTAGTTAGTCCTAGCTATTTGAAGTGTGAAGTTATAAGAAGCCCTAGTTTGTCCGAGATGGCACCACCCAAGCAACATTTTGGCCAAATTGACTATTTAAAAAGAAACTAGTATGATGATTTCCTGGATCAATTTCCCTTGTCAACAAATGATAGAAAGAAGGGATTGGTTCTGATGCGAGGGAAAATCCTGGGGGAGGGGTTAGTATACAATTGTTCCAACATAGCCGATGTAGGGTTCCTCTCATGGGTTTGAAAATGTTCAAATTGTGGTATGGATAGGGGAATTTGCCTCACCCTTTTTCAAATGGATGGATGTATGATATGGGGAAGCTGGTGGTACCAAATTTTTTCCCTAATGTAGACCTACTTAGGGTAGTAGCTGCAAGATATGACCCTGTCACATGGGTAATTAGGGATAATGATGGAAAGGTTTTGTTAAGCATTAACAAAGATGATATTCAATAGATTTTTGACTTGAGTGAACCGAGTGAGGACTTGGTGCCTATCAACCTTAAGGAAATGAAGCAGGAATATGCAAAGTTGAAGTCTCTTTTCAGAGCTAAATTGCTCCCACCTCATCTGGCTAGGGCAGGAGGTTCAAGATTTCATATCAGCCCAAGTGACTAGGAACCTTTCAGATTAAATTGTTTTGCAAATCATTTCCTGACCACTTTTTATTCATTGTGTCAGATTTTGGGTTTCAGTCTTGGTGTGGTGATTCCCATTGCATATATGTTCATGGGGGTGCAAATACAACACCCTAAATTCTCTATCACATATGACTTTGCTTCTTTCTCGGCTGAGGGGATACATGAGGGGTTGTCAAAGCTATAGAAAAATGATACCAACCCTCAATTATTTTGGTATTCTATGTTGATGCATATGTTTTTATTCAAGAATGCTGACTTCTTCTCTGAGAAGATGAAATTAAGGCAATCGGTTGATGGAGAAAGATTGCCAATACATATATGGGCTACAGATTTTTCTTGTAATAAGGAAATCACTAGTTATGTGCAATTTGATAAAAAAAATTCTTTTAGATTGAGGGCTAGATTAATGGTGAATGTACCTAGGATTCCTAAGGAATTACATTATTTCCTCAGGCCAAAGGGGAGGAAGCCAATATTAAAAGTCAGGCATAACTAGGGTGACATTATCCCATACCCAGTCAACACTATTTTGAGTCTATATGGTTTTTAAGGAGCCCCTCATATACTGCCATACAATGTGCCACCAAGAGTGGGGTTTGCAGAAGTTATGTGGCAGATAGGTTGCATGCATGAGGACAACCTCACAGGGAGGGGTAAGGGAACATTTTTCCCTGATTATACAATGGTATCTAATTTTTCCTTTTCAAAAGGAGGTTGGGTGCACTTTGAGAAATTCTTTGAGGATTATCATTTGAGATGTGGTCCAAAGTGGCAGCATGATCCTAAGGGTTTCTTTACCCCTTTTAGACAAAGAATAAAGGCTGGCAAGTTTGTGCATGAGTTCAACTTTCTTGAGGACCTGATAAAAAATAAGTTCGACCTAAATAAACAGGAGTTGAACAAGGATAAATGGATAGCTTATGATAAGCTATTAGATATTGTGCAAAAAATGGATTTGAAATATGATCCACTATTGGAGTTCAGTCCCCACCATAAGAAAATTGATTTTCTAATGGAGAACTTCAAAGAGATTATGGCACTTTGAGAACCAAAAAAGTAAACATAGAGTTGAGTTTGGGTGTATAAGAACAAGGTGCCAGACCATTTTAAACAAGGCCAGCATACCAACCTACAGAAAAGTGTCTCATTTATAGGAGAAAAAAGGATAGCAACATTGATGAGGAAGAAGTGGATAGAAAGGGGAAGCAAATTATGAAGTTTCCTTCACAACCAGGTCCAAAATTCAAAGTGCCTAGGCAATTAAAATCATTGATTTAGAGTCATCACCAGAAGATAGTCCCCCATCACCACCATCTGAACCAAGCCCTAAAAGGAAAAGAACTGATCAACCATAAGAGAGTTTGATAGATGAAATTATTGTTATTGATCAGGACATGCAGGTTGGAA
Organism: Sequoia sempervirens; assembly: GCA_007258455.2. Classification (NCBI taxonomy): domain Eukaryota; kingdom Viridiplantae; phylum Streptophyta; class Pinopsida; order Cupressales; family Cupressaceae; genus Sequoia; species Sequoia sempervirens. Next base: position 12,615 of record VDFB02119221.1, on the reverse strand, counting down.
GACTTTAAGAACATCACTCCTGAGGAAGGCAAAAAATTGGTGAGTCAGGTTGGTGTATTGATTCTACCTGAATGGGACATTGCGGATGAAGTGGATTTTAATGTTATTATGAATTCCAAGCATCTCTTGAAAGAATCTGAAGAAGAAGTCAAGGTAGCACTTCAAGATTCTACATTTAGTGAAGAGTATGAAACCTTGGCAATTTCGGCATTGGCCCCACAAGGGAGAAAGACAAATATTATAGAAATTAATCCAAATTTCAGAGAGGGATTAATAATAAAGAGAGCTTCAGAGACCTCAACCACTAAGGCCACTAGTTTAACTGTGAATGTGGCCAAATTGGCCCAAAAGATTGCTGAAAGGGAGGAGGCTGAAAAAAAAAACCTAATGGAGAAGTATAACCTTTTGATTGAAGAATACAACAAGATGCAATAGAGGAATGTTGAGTTGCAAACTGAGGTGGAAAGGTTCGGGTATACATAGATTGGGGAGACATCAAGTGCTCCAAGGACCAGTACATTACCTTCCACAATAGGGTTAGTGCCTCTTGCTTCTCCAATTATTTCCACACCAGGGTCTCCCAGTTAGAATCCTACCTTCACCCCTTCTTTAGAGGAAATTGATGAAGAAATAGAGTGCTCTGTTGATCCTACAAAGTAGCAGCTCTTGCAAAGAATTGATGAGTTACAGGAATTTTTGAGGGTAAGTGAGGAGGGATCTCTTTCAAAGAAAAAAGAGATTGTTACTACTATTTTAAGGCATTTGAATGAAAATATTGATAATAAATTGCTATCTATACATTCTTTATATTATTTTCTATTAGATGCAATAAAGAATATTGATAGGGATCAGGAGGTAGTGATACCATTGATTCAAAATTGGATCCCTAGGGCCAGTGATCTGGATGTCATGTATAAGGCCTCAAGGTTTGATACAAACAATAGGCCCCAATCATTAAAGCCTACTCATGTGTTCGTAAAATAATTGCAAAGTTTTCAGACCTTACCAGATGACTTGAGTAGGAAGATTAGGGAGTTGGTGAAGAATTTCAATGATTGGGGTAAGACATTGTTACCTGATATAATTGATGAGCAGGGGGAAATCAAGTCATTCCAATAGTGGTAGGATCAGGCAGGTGAGGTCATCAATGATCAAATTAAATTAATTTGTCATGACTCAGATTATGACTTGTTGGTGAGCTGTATGGATAAAATCATTAGTACCAGCTCATTTTTTGAATCTTTTGAAAGAGATGCAAATCAGGTAGTAGCAAAATACACACCTTATAATGCCAAGGTGAATGAGGTAATTAATTTTGACTGGCCGACTAATGAAGAATATCAAAGGGGTTACGGGACATAATAACTCGGCCAAAATATCCCTAGACAGAATAACCTGGCCACAATAACCGAGGGACTAAATAACCCGGGGTCATAATAACCCAAGCCAAAATAACCCATGGTCAAAATAACCCATAGACAAAATATCCCCAAAAGAATATAGAGAAAGGAAAACAAAATTTATAAATTACGTGTATGTTGCTAAAATAACTTTATTATTCAAATTTTCAATTAAAGTGTCAAATTATGAGTGATGCCTCTTATATAATCTAAAATGTTATGGTTGTCATAACCATCAACCAATTTTTTTAGTCTTTCTTTGAGTTCACGGTATTTTTTCCTACTTGGTTTCCCAGTGTATCCGGCCACATATTTCTCTATTCTATTCTCTTTGAGACTCTGTTCTTTTTTCACTGCTTTGATGAATTTCTAGACTGAGCTTTGCAATGCTTGAAGCAATTCACTAAATCCTATGTGCCATCCCTCAATAGTATTATTGGTTATGGGAAGATCATCTTGAGTAGTTGAATATAAATTCCACATTGTGATTGGAAACTTGGGTGATCGTTTGTTGCCTCTTCTGGTTAGTCTGCCAATCCATGTGTCTTCAAAATAATAAACTTATTCCCACAAAACTGCCTTTATTTTTATAATTATTTACCATTTTATAGGTTATTTAAGTAGATTAAAGGTGTTTGAAGGCTATCTTAGGGGTATATAATGGATATATGGTCTAAAAATGACCTAAATAGCCTCTTTGGTGGCTCACAATCATATTTATAATTTATTTTATATCATTTCTAGTTTACTAGCTTGATCTAAAATGACCATGGGTTATTCTGTCCATGGGTTATTTTGACCATGGGTTATTATGTCCATGGGTTATTATGACCCTAGGTTATTTTGTCCTTGGGTTATTTTGGTCGGGTTATTCTATCCAGGGTTATTTTGGTCAGGTTATTATGTCCTGATACCTATCAGAGGTGGGTAGATAAATATTTGACTGAGGAGGAATAAAATAATAAATTACTAACGGGTGGTAAATCAGATGTTGTGGGTACAATGACCTCCGGTTTTTCTTTGATGGTGGTCTCAGTATGGGTTTCTTGTGGTTTTTTGTTGTTGCCTCAATTTTCCTCAACTGACATGATGAATGGGAATATTCTCTAGGGTGATGGCTATTGTAACAAGTTTTGGAATATCACCAGATGCTTCATTTGGCTAGTGACATGTGTACTTTCTGGCCTGATGCATGTTTGCTTCTTCATTTTCTATAAGAAGGATTTCAACCCCCAGAAGTACAGGTTAGCAAGTTAGATAATTTTGGTCGAGTCTAGGTGAAATTGCAGAGAAAATTGTAAAGTTTGATGGTTTTACAGAGAAATACAATTTAGGTTCTGAGTTATTCTGTAATCAGTTTTGAATTCATGGGGATTTAATGTTGTATAACAATACTAGCATTTGAGTTGAAATGATAAATTCAAACTCATGTCTCTCCATTGTATATGCATATATGAATTTTGAATAAGATGACTAAGGGTTGTTTCATTCATCTCACTATTGTGGTGTGTATAATCCTTATTTTAGCTTTAATTCAAGGAATTAATTAAAATGCTTGAATGGGATTATAGGCGGATATGTTTTGCATAAGGATTTCATAAGTAGTATTGGATGAGAATGCATACTGATGAAATTGTAATGCAATATTTTTAGGGATCTTATAAGTTATATGTTATGTATTAAATCTATCATAAACTTTTAGATGCTTATGAATTTGACTCCTGCAATGGATATATGACACTGATCTAAGTTGTACTTATTTGTGTAGTTCAATAATTGTTTTTCTTTTCCTAGAGCTTGCTACAAATTGAAAATTAATGACTATATTTTACTATGGATTGTGTTGTAGTTATCTCATGCTCCACATAGTTGATATTATTGGTGAACAGCCAATTTCATTTGATATTATCCTATTGTGTTCAGCTATTCAATGGGATTATCTATTATGTGTTAATTTTGTTTATGATATTGGTGTAGAGGTTGTAAACACATTAAGGGATCACCCTCCCGGGTCTTGTAGATCCCAAAGTGTAGGAGGCTTTTTAAAGTCCTCATCAAACTGTCCAGGTCCTTTGAGCTGCCCTTGATTGGAATTAGCAATCCCATAGGTAGATTAGAAGACCAACCTGGTTACAGTGTAAAAAACAAACCAACACCCTCTACCTTTAACCCTAAAACCTAAACCATTAACCCTTAAAATCTAAATGCTTAAACCCTCTACCCTCTATCTCTCTCCCACTCTAAACTCAACCTTTCATTGTATTCTTTTATAATTTTCATTATTCTTATTTATTTTACACTTACATTTACAAATACACATACATATGCATTTACTGTTTTCATTTATTTCTCATGTACTTTAATAGTTTGATTGATTTCATATTATGTGTTGAAGTCTTTAGAATTTCAATTACATTAATTTATGGATATGTTGTATCTATAACACTACAAAACCATATGCTCTTTGCATTTACACTTTCATTTAGAAATACACATTTTTATACATAGATATAGATTTATTTAATGATATGTTGCATTTATTGTTCTAGGAGAGCATCCAGTAATTGCATTTGCATTTACATTTACAAATACATACATACATACATACATACATACATACATACATACATACATTCATACATACATATATATGTGTGTGTGTGTGTGTGCGTGTGTGTGTATGTATATCATTTATATTCAGTGTTTAGAAACAACCCATTAGGTCTACACATGGATAAAAATTCATAAAATCAGATCTCCCATACATGTTTTGTTGAAACCTAGGCTTCAACCTCTCATTTCACATGCTTTTCTTCACAAAACTCTTGAGGACAGCAGCTATACCTTCTTTATTTTTCATCCTACGCCTTATTCATGCTTCCTACAATTACAAAAATATCCATGGGGCCTCTTACACAAGCTACAGTAATCACAAAAAGTGTAAGAGCCCCTTTATATCATGTTTGGACTACAAAACCCTCAAAAATAGGGTAACCGGGCTGTATGCAAAGAAATGAAGCTTTCTAACTCAAATCAACGCCTGAAGCCCTCAAATAAAATTAAAATCAAAGCTAACACATATCTTCATGACCTGGAATTGATTTCACATCAAAATATGGCTGCATGTGACCATACAATGCTGCATAATAGGAAAAATACAAAAAATTTAAAGAAAAAACACAGATTTTTGAATGTCAAGAGCTTGTATTTTAAATCCTCAACCATCAACAACCATTACAATGATCACTTTATGCCTTTTAAAGGCCTTTACACATCAACCACTAAAAACCCACCTCTATAACTGACTTTTTAATCTTTTATGATCACATGAAACATAAAACACACTAATTTCAAAGTTGTTAACATCACTATTGAAATATTTTAATTTTTTGACCTTTCAAACATTAAAAAGTACTTCATTAAATTAATTATGTAATGGCATAAAAATTAAAAACACCATGAATTAATTATGTAACCACATAAGTCAAATATAATTCTATCAAGAAATTAATATCAAATAGATAATCTAATTGCATAACTCATACATTTCAATGTCATTGATCTTCTTCTTCATCCAACTCTTTGTCTGTATCATCCAATCCAGATTCGAAATTGTAAGGATTGGTCATATCATTATCATCATCATCGATATCAGTTTTGATAATGTCATCATCCACATGGATATCATCTTCATGAACATGAACTCCTACATCATCATGATCTAGTTCCTCCTATTCAACATCTTCGTCAAGGACATCATCAACTAACTGTTGATCCTGATCATCATCTTCTAGTTCTTCGGTATCTTCTTCTTCCACCACATTATACTTTACCACCCTTCCTCTTGGATCATTTCTAACAACAAATGACCAACCTGGTTTACCTGAAACCTCTGAGTAAAATACCTGCTCACATTGGCTTGGAAGAACATAGGGCTCATTTCCAGCTTGCTCGATCAACCTTGTATTAACCATGGTAAATCCATTATCATGTTCAATAATAGTCCTCTTAGGATAAATTTCATTCAATCGTAGTCTGTACCATAGGATGATGAACATAATTAATCTGAAGGACTTAAAGTCACACTCAAGTATATCATCCAAAATCCCATAGTATTAATTTTCTGAGACTTTTGGATGTATGTTGCTTCTAGATGAAACATTAGTCACCTGAAAGACTGCAGTTATACTAGAATCACAATTTTTCTTCATGTCATCCAACATTTTGATTCCAAATTTATGACCATTGCACCACATAGCCTTGTGGTGTTTCACCTACAATATGTCAAACATGTAAAAAATATTGCAATATCATCAGTTGATAAACATATTTATTCTTGGCTGAATGTATGCAAAAGAAAACAATCTCAACATATATATACATCAATATAATTGAAAATAATTAAATAATATGGGTGATTAATATATTTATACGTACCTATTTATCTCTTAAACCATATGCCAAATCAATTTCCCTTTGTGTAACATTGGAATCTCCATTACAATGAGCTTCTTTAACCAATGAAGCCACACCTTCCCATGTTAATGCACAACAAGATTGTTGACATCATTCAATCCATACCGTCATCCAATCAAGATTGTTGGTGACGTACAAATGTACTGCATCCCACTCTCAACCAACTATATAAAAAAAAATTGAATTCACAAATGACTTATAATTAGTTAAATACTAAAATATACGACCTTAATTTATAATTGATGTATATTGAAGTTTAAAAATTAAATAAGTACAATATACATAAAAACCATATGTAAAATGTATTCCAATTAATCTCCATAACCATCTTATAATTACCTCTCACTTTCCTCAATCTACCTTTCCCCATCAGGTACTCCCCTTCGAATTTGTTAATGGAGTTGGGATCCCAAATGTGATCTACATAGATCTTTGTTGTAAACTTAGGAAGATATTCAATAATGTATACCATGGTCTGGTATACCATATATCCCTCCACCATAGAACCCTCAGGATGTGCTCTTTTTCTAATCAAAGCCTTCTAAAATTTCAAGTGCCTCTCAACCATCCACATTGACCTTGTGTGTACAGGTCCACACAATTCAATCTCCTCAACTTGGTGTATGAGGTAGTGTTCTTGTGTATTAAAAAATGTCGAATGTAGACACTTTTGCATTTCACACATTAGACGAAGAATTTTTCTCTTCCAATAATTTATATCTTCTTTATGGATTTATTTAGATGGAAACCATCTATAAGTGATTCAAGGCACAAATATATTAACGAGATTTAACACAAATATACAGTATATTACATAACAAGTAAAAAAAATGGAAATTATAAGATGTATACAATGAATTGAACAAATATCTCTACTTACATCATGTATTTTCCAAGATCATAAATAACTTTCTTGAAATTGTTGTCAAAGTTGTCTGGGAGAGATAGAGGTAGAATGTACTGCAACAATTATAAAATGATCTTTTCATTATTTTTCCAAAAGTAGTAAACACAATACACTAAAAATTGCATGCATTATACAAGTGTATTTAATATACTAGAATAATTACCTTAATGAAGGTATGCCAATCATGTATTTTCTTCCCTGACCCAAATTCACCTTTCTTTGTTATTATATTGTTTATGTTTGCAACAAATCCTGTGGGAAATTGAATTTTTTGTATGACTTCTTTTATAGCATTGCTTTGCTGCTCTATTAATAACCAAGTAAGGGTACTTATATTAATTTGGTCTCCATCGCTATTTAATTGAATGACATTTTTCATTGCATGATTGGCTTCCTGAATGTCACTACAAATTTTGACAATTTTTTATTTGTCATGCCTTCCATCCAATATTTTCCATAATGTTTCTGTTATATTCTTTTTGATATGCATTGTATCAAACAAATGCACAATTTGTAGCTCCTCATAGTAGGGAAACCTACTAAATTGTCTGGGATAAATTTTTAGTCCCTGTGGAAGCCGATCATTAATGCCTTGATGACCTTCATGAAGCATATAAGTTAAACAAATTAACAACAGCAATCATTGTCAGTTACAAAATGAGTAAACACAACACAATATAAAAATACAAATTCAAAACATATCATATATGATAGATAAACAATTTGATCTGATGTATAACCTTAACGATTAATTCTATTATATTCCAGCTTACATAGGTGAGGTGTCATTCTTCGTGGTTTTGATGTAGTCTCCTCTTTCCCATTGAAAAGATGTTTTTCAGTAGTCTAATACTTATGATTTCTATGGAGGAAGTTCCTATACTCATCAAACACCTGCTTTCCTAAACTTGTTGAATGATGAGATTTCATCTTGGGACCACAAATTGGACATGCAAATTTTTCCTTTGTTTGAAGACCTGCAAGATCATATATAATTGGATTAAATACGTCAATTTTTATAATTATATATAATGAATAGATTATTTTAAAAACATGCATGATATCTACTCCATCAAATTAAATATTGTTAAAGTGTAATAGAACATTATAACATACCACAAAAATGTGTTAGCCCTGGGGCATCATGAATTTTCCATACAAGCATTGCATAGAATTGAAATTTTCTTTGTCATATTGGTTTAGAGATATCATACATAGTGATGCCATTCCTTAACTTTAGTAACTCGTCGATAAGAGGCTCGATATATACATTCATATATTTAACCTGGTACTTACCTAGTCGAATGAACATAAACATTACATAATTATTATAACCATTTTACTGTAATATATATAAATTAATGTACATGACTATTGAATGAAAAAATATAAGTCATTATGCAACAAATAAGACAAATGAGATACCAATGCTAAAGAAAAATTGATGTGTCAAATAATTCTGAAATAACAACGCTGGATAACATTATGTGCTCCCTCATTACATCCACGGAGGAATATTATTATTGATAACAAAAATAGGCCACACTGAGTACAACTCTCCAAATGGATTGACACCGTCTGCTCCCAATGAAAGCCTGAGATTATGAGGTTCTTCTTTAAAGTGTGGCCATTTTTCCTCCATGTCCCTAAATGCAGAACCATCTGTAGGAATTTGAAGAATGTGATCTCCACTTCTATTCCATGCATGGTAATCCATAAATTGCACTAAGCTTTCGCACCTAAATAATCGTTGCATATGTGGAATAATGGGAATATAACGAAGAACCTTGCGAGGCACCTTTTATGTTAGTTGATCTATCTGATATCTACTGATATGACATTCTGGGAATTCTGTTGCAAATTCCTATTGTTTATGATATATAATATGATCATTGGGACATGCATGTATTGCTTGATACTCCATTCCAATATCTTTCATAATGACAGATAAATCTCGATATGAGCGAGGTAAAATATTTGATGGTGGTAACAAAATTTCACCAATCAATCTAAAACAAAAAATAATTTTTTAATATAAAGAATATTAATGGTACATATTTCATCCTTTATTTACTAGTGATGAATTAACAACAATTAAAATAGATGAAAAAGATGACATATATGACATATCTTAACATCCATGAGATTGCTATGTTTGATAAACCATTCATAACCTTCAAGTTCAATATCAAGAATACAACAGAGAGAAGAGTACCATCATCTTCAACTGTGTTTTTTGGCGCATGATCATCTTCTTCCATAGGATCATTAACTTCATCTTCGATATTCACAACTCCATGTTCGTCCGCTTGCAAAACCATATTCTTCGGGTTGTGATAATCCATATCATATGCCCTAGGGTGCCCCACCTTTATAATAATGATAGACACAAATAAACTATGATCATGATCAAGTGATTATATATATATATATATAAAATGTTAAAATGATATAAACATTTACAAATTCAATCAATATAAACACATATAATGAACAACTTACCAATGGATGGTAATCATGCCCCCCTTCAATGTGACCATCCTGCCTACAATGTTTCTCAGCTATTGTGATTAAAATTCATCTCATCTTTAATCCCTTGCAATTATTGCACGGAAAATAACATTTCCCATCACCCTTTCTTTTCAATCTAGCCCACAATCTATTAAGTGTCTCTTCATTTTGTTCTATACTAATATTATCTGACATGATTTTTCTTTACCAAGCTTGACTATTTAGATCTTCAAAAAATATCAAACTCACACTCTAATAATTTGTATTCATAGAGAGGTAACAAAATCTAATAATTCTGATATTTTACACCAAAAAAATTTGGCATGCAACCACCCCTACAAAAGAGAAGATAGTCTGAAGTTAATGACCCCAAAAAACACTTTAAAATGCTAATTCCAAAACTTATTAAATTCTGATTTTACTATGATTTCCAAGCTGTTAAGACTCCTAAAATCATAATATTGAGCGATCACAAACTTCCTAGCGATGGAGGTAGTGAGCTGACTGAAATGGAAACAAGTGACCCATTCTAAGGAGCAACAAGTGGAATCATCATTGCTAATGTCAATATGGATTTATAATTTTTAGTTAAAAAGATGCAATGTGTCACTTCTTATGATGAGCTTATCCCTAGGGCCCTCAACATTAGAGAGAGCCCTAATGCAGCACAAAAGGAAGCACACACCTGGTAAGAATCACGGCAAATAAATGATATAAGGTGACTAAAAATTTTAGTCACAACAACTAAAAATGACTAAATTCTACTCAGTTTTTCCAACTCAGCTATAAATGAGTAAATAAATTACTAGTTTGGTTGTTGATTAAAAATTATTTAGTCACACAAATAAAAATGACTAAATAGTTAGTCATTTATTTAGTCACAATCTATTTGAATAAATCATTTACGGAATCAAGAATATAGCCCACCAAAATGCTCTAAAACTTTTGTCCAAAATCTTATTTCAGTAAGTAGCCCGCAAAATGGAGTTTTTCATTTTAATAAACATACTCTAAAACCTTGGTCAAAACATTATTTTCAAGCATAGGTCGCCAAAATGGAGAAGTGTTTCCGTAAAGAATGATAGAGAATGGTGAGGGCATGTGCATGAAAGGAGGCATAGGATTCATTGTTTCTTATCTCATTCCTGCTCTACTCTACAAAGGTTACTTTGTTCCCTATACTATTTGCAATATAGGTATTTAATTGGCATATATTTGCATAATCTCAAATTCCTTTAGATGCTTTTGAAGTATCAATGCATCCTATATAGGGTTTAAATTATTATTTTAATTAAATAAATAAATAAATTATGTATTTCCCTATAATTAGATAATGTGGAGATCTCCTAAATCTTCCCAGCACACTATCCTCTTGGCCTTTGTATTCGTGCCGGCTGCTAGGGTTTTGCATGTGACATCTTTAATATCTTCATGACCGTGGCTTTTAAATAGATCTCCGGTCTTTGCTTTGGCCATTTCATGGTAACCCTTGAGTTCCATAATCCACCTTAATCTCTTCTAAGAATGGTGTCTTAAGCTAGACTGCATAGTATGCATATAAAGCAAGTCCTTCATACCTACCATTGTTCCAAACCACCACTCACTGCCTTGCTTAAAAATTTTCCTCCATAAGCACAATAGCATTTTTTAACATCATGGTTCAGTGATTGACCATTAAGGTCACCACTTTCATCATGGCGATACAATGAGATTTTTGTCTTCAAACTCAAGGCATTATGCAAGATAACATTGTGAATTGTTTGTTGTTAATGCGATTTGATTTTCTTGCACATTCTTGCTGCTAACTTCCTTTAAGGCGGGTGTGCACCCTCATTACTATAATCTCAAACGGCTCAACTCCACTATAAACTTGAAGATTCCTTTCATGAGCATCCTTCTATAAAATCAAACTATGCCCTATAGACTGCCTACTTACTACAGGGGACTCATTGTTTCATGGTATTGTAGTTCTTAAGATCCTTCAACCTTATTAACACTACTTCACAGTCCATAAGGTATTATTCACTATTCTTCTATCTTTGATGAGTCTCAAAACACTACTCAAACATGCAATCCACTACCTCCATTATACATTAATAGCTAAGAAGAAACATTGAACCTATGATTACCATTATTACTTCATTTGGATAGTCATTCCTTGATTGCATTTTCCTTGTCTAACACTACCAAAAGCATTTGAAAAACCCTTAAGGTCAGCAAGGGGGTAAGGAAACTCACTTTTAAAATCTCCACTTTACTATGAAAGGTTTGAGCTTTATTATCTTGTCACTTCTCACATCTCAAGTGATTTTCATTCTTCTTATCGTAGATTCCATTTACATATGTCACTAAGCTACATAGTGTGCTTGTTATTGGATACAATCTTTAGATTGCAATATTTTGTTATTACCTACAATGTCTCAATCTTTCTGGTATTGCAACCTCACTAATCCACTATAATTATTGTTTATGTTTCTACGAAGGCCTAGGGTTTGTACCCTAATCATGCTCTTACCAATGCTTTTGTTGGTATTAAAAATCAACCTTAAATCTTGGGTCAGAAAATTAGTTGTCTTGAAAAAGTTGTGGTATGATCTTTGATTGTATCCTAGAGTGTGTGGGAAGCTTGTGTTTGATCATTAAGGTATGTAAACCTGATCAGGGAAATGTATCCTATATATCATGGGTCTTGCTTTAATACTTTCCATAATGGTTATTAGCAGATCACATTATTATAGTTTGTGGTAACCCAAGATTGCATTCAAGTATGTAAGAAACTTGGTTTGTAGTTTAAGTTATACACTTTTAAGTAACATTCATAAGGTTTAGAAAATCTTGATCACTCTCTAGGATAGCCCATTAAACATGGGTTGTGCTTGAATTCACTACATAATTCATATAACACAACCACTCTGCATATCAACCAGAGTTATAGGCTCTTTATTGCAGCAAGAGGTAATCACTCTTCGATCATGCTATAATTACTTCCTAACCTGTTAAACTTGAGACAACCTAAATGCAACCAATGATGATTGACACCTACATTATACAACCTAAATTAACTACATTATATGAGTGCCTCCATTTCTATCACAAAATAGCAACATTAAACTTGGGTCACACATGAATGCATCATGTATTTGTTATAGCACAACTATGCCACATGACCAATAGAGTTATGGATCACATAATTATAGTCACAAGAATCTATTCCTTGGTTGTGATCTTATGGTGATTCCACACAACAAAATATAGACATGAAATTCTCAAAACCCTAAACCTCTAAAAATAAAATCTGATGAGATGTTGCTTTAAAATATG
>VDFB02119220.1:0-13698 GCA_007258455.2 Sequoia sempervirens | reverse complement strand
AAACATTAAACTCGTCAAAAAATTCACAAAATACAAAATTTACCTCATCTTTCAATGCTACAAATTTTACTTCACCTATTGTCAACGCAAGCCACTCCTTTTCAACTGTTGTAATCTACCTTAATAAGTCATATTCTTCTTTATTTCCCACCCCTCCTTCACTTTCCTCATTCACTATCTTCCCCATATACTCTTCTTCACTCTGTGTAATCTCTTGTTCCTCTACTGCTGCCCCAATCTTTTCTTCTTGATTGTCTACTGCAATATTGTTTTTTTCTTCTTTCATCTCATCTTTTGCAATAAACTACTTCATTTTATTCAATATATTTATGTTCTTTCAAGAACCAATCACTACCCCAACTTTGAAATCATCTTCTCCAACACTTTCCTTCACTAGATTCTACATGCAAATCAACGTTATTAATTTTTTTACAAAAATCAAAAGGAGATAATACCTATGTTTTTGCAATTTTCTTTCTTGTGTATGCAACTTCCTTTTTCTTCTCTTTTATGTCTTCAACAAGATGTACATCTGCTACTACCTCTTTTTTATCCATTCTTTCTTCATTCTTCTCTTCTTTTCTTGCTTTCTTTCATCTACATTTGTGTGGGCTGCTCTCACATGACTTTCTTGCCATTCTCTTTCCATCATAGGGTTGCAACAATGCACTTCAACATTATTCTTTTTGCTATCTTCTTTTCCAAACCTCTATTTTTCCTCTTTCTTCTCTTTGTTTTCCTCTATTACAACTTCTTTTCCTTCTTCATTTCTTACACACAAATCATTATTTGCAAACTCATTATGAAAAAAACAATGTAATTTAACTTCATCTATTTTTTGATTTTCTTCAACTATAGCTTTCTTTTTTATTCCCAAGCTTTCCTCAAGGGAATCCAATCTCACTTCTATCTTTCTCAACTCTTCAAAGAGATTCTTTTCTCTCACTTTTTCCCAATACTCTTCCCAAAATAACATTCTCACAGGTCTTTTAATGACCCATCTTGTCTTCTTCTTGAAAGACATTTTTAGAGATTCACAAGTCCCTCTATAGTTACAAGTCCTCCTTGCAACAATCTCTCTCGCTCCAGGGTATCAACCCTCTACACTCATAGGTCCTCCCGAAAAAAAACTCACTCTTTCTTATCCTCTACCTAATAGATGGTTCCTAGAAGACACACCTCTCTCTCATGCACCTTCTACCTAGCCTTAACCTCTACTAGAGGATAGAAGTCACAGATCCTCTTTCATACCTACAACAAACAAACATTCTCACAACTCTCTTTCTCACAACTTCACCACTTCACTCTTCAACACTCTGGTGCCCATAGGTCCTAGTGCATACAATGCAATATCAATATCTACTAGCTTTGATACCATTTGGCGCAATCAAGACTAGGGAACCTTATTGAAGGCCACCCAATCTTGCAACCTATTCAATCCAACTTCTCAAACTCTAAATTTTTGCACATTCATTTAATTAAAACCATAGAGAAATCCATTGAAATAACATTCAAAAACTCATGTAGACAACAACAAGATTTATGCAAGTCATCTATCTCATATTTAGTCTTCAAAGCTATTGGCAAGATTTAATCTTCCACGTAATCTCCATCTGGTACAAAAATCATCTACATGCAAGATTAAGAACAAATATGTGAAATTCCACCACAAACTTGTCACTTTCTGTTCTTCACCGTTACCTAATTATCATGAATCTTTTAAAATGCCAACATGGATTTTGTGCGCCTTGTTCTCATCTTTTTGGATCATTTATAAAATTTTGATTTCGTTACTATATGAGAAAATTATGCCTGATTTACTAAAACTGGGTCTCATAGCCATGACCCAAACAATATCCTTCTTCCCCAAATGCTATTCAAACCTCTACCTCCTCCATTATGGGCATGAGATTCATGCATTCAACCCCTTAATTGTTCTCTTTAACGTTTTTGCCAAAAAAAATCAAATATTTTCCAAAATTGTCCTCCACTCCCTCTTTCTGGCACCTCCACTCCCAAGAACTTTTATTCTCTTTCTTTTTATTTAATCTATGGAATTACGAGAGCAATAAAAATACATTTCCCAACTGGGGTTTGGGATTTCATTTTATCAAATGTCATGTTAATTCACTTGAATTTCAAACCAATAAAATATATGAATACAAATATCTTCAAAGGTTGTTGAAAAAAGGATTAAGGAAATTAAAATCATGCCTACAACACAAAAACAAGCCAAAAATCAAAGGATAATAAAATAAATATTTTTGGTGTGCAGGATTGTTCATGCACCCAGATGCTCTTGCACCACCCATCCATCTATCTATTTAATTTGAGGATTTTATACAACACTCCTCTCCCATCATACTAATCATATAGATTCAAACATGTTAATACTTGTTCCAAAGCATATTGAAATATTGAAGCCCCATAAAAATCAAGATCTTACCATCCCATCTAATCCATGTCATGATCCCTTACCTTATCCTATATCCACCATCCCAACACCATCATCTTACCCTCTTGGTCCTCTTACCTTCACCCATGGGGGTTATCTTGTAGTAGAAGAATAAATTTTATCCACCACCGATCATTCTTCACCTAATAATGGACTTGCATCTTTCTTCTATATTAATACACATCTTACTTTAAATAGAATGCTCATGAATATGAATTATCAAGGTTCACCATCCAAAAATGGTGGTGCAACCTCTGTGAAAACTAAGAGGCATTCTTCAAAAACCATAATTGGGGCCTCTAACCCTTCCCCCAAAAAATATATTACCATCCCCCCTCCTCCGTCATGCCAACCTAAAACCATTATCACTATTCCTCCTTCGTCCCCTAAATCCATTTTGGGTCCCTATGTCCGACAAGCTACCATAACATATCCTTTACCTAATAAATCCATTTTGGCCCTTATATCCCAAAATATGATCTTCCATATTACCCCTCATTTCCTTCTTCGCCTATCCCCTATCTCTTTCACCCATCATAAACATACCAATCCTATAATTTCCAAATAGGATAAAAAATGCATATATCCATGCACCCTATGCAACATCCCACACCCATCACTCCACTTATATTCCAGGCTCCACATCATACATCTCCTAACACCCATACCATTTCTAGTGGAAGCAATTTGGATGCCAAAGTAATAATTCATAGACCCATTTCATTGAACAAAATCTAAAGATCACTATGTCCCTTCAAAAAAACATGTTAAAACAAAGAAAAATAAAATCCAAGAGTGCAATCAATCCCAAAGGTCACAAAGGCCTACCAAATAAAAAATAAAAAATCACGTGCATCCCAAATCAAAAGAAGCAATGCATCCAAAGAAAAAATCCACAGTGACATCCAAAGTTGATGATCCAAAAGCTAAGAATCCCCATCCTTCATCTCCTAAATCCATTTTGGGTCCCAATGTCCTAAAAGTCACTATCCTAACTCCTCCATCATCCCCATATCCTCCATCCATTTATCCTTCCATTCTTCAATATCTATCACAATATTTTCCAATGTTGGTGCTAGCAACATCCTCCCATCGTACTCCCATCCAACCCTTCCATCCATAAACTTTCCAAAATTGCATCCCTTATCCCACTATATCCCCCATGAAATCCCTCTCATCTATGGCTTTGCATAATCCACTAATCCCAGAAAGGTTGTATCAATATCCAATGGTCACTCCTAATGGGATCTTATCACCTTGGTATGAATTAGATGCTTGACTCATCCCACTTGGAATATATTACCCTATTACACCCTTTTCATCCCTCTATCCTCATAGCCTTCCATCCATCCTTCCTCTCCTCTAATCCATATAATCCTTCCACACATGTTCATATTCCTTATCCATCAGTTATTCAATCATCCATCTATCTTCCTTATCTATGATCTCTCTTTTCTCCCTAAGAATATTTAAATAGCTAGAATAATTTATAAAATGTGGTATGCGTTTTTACCATAAGAATATTAAAATGTAATAAATTAAATTGTAATTATTGTGAGTAATAATTTTATTATATTTCATATATTATTAAACAAAGAAATTAAAATAATTGCACAATAATGTTTCATTCACAAATAACTAAAAAAATTAAGATGAAAACATTATAATCAATATCAAATAATTTAATTTGGGGCAATGGGCCTAGCTCGATTGGCCAAAACATCTTGTTACAAGAAAGAGGTCATGAGGTCTAGTATCCCACCATCCCCATGGTACCAGAGGGCATTTTGCGCTAGCGTCATTGGTCACATGAATTTTTTTTACTAGGCACATTACAGTTTATAGGGGCGGCTACCCAATTTCGATTCCTATAGTCTAAAAAAAATATCAAAAAAATTATTTTGTTAATGGAACCTTTTTAGTGATGATAACATACATCCTAGAAAGTGTGACCTTGTTAATTGAAGTATGACCTTCTTGATCTATGTTACTATCTCCTTTGTGGTTATATTAGGATTGGTGTCCCCTAATGGTGTGACTTTTCTTGGCATATGATGCTCCCCTTGGTAGTAATGATATGGCTAGTATTCCCTAAGGTGTGATCATTTTATTCCATGAATTATCGTCTCTTGGTGGTGATGTCATGTGTGATATTCCCTAAGGTGCAGCCCTTCATGTATTGAGCAATATCCCTTTATTATTTTGTAAATCACTTTTTGTGGTGGTGTTGTTTATAACACCCCTTGAGGTTTTGGCCTTGTCTTGTTAGTCTTCTTAGACATTTGTATGCCTTCTTAGATGAGTTTTTCATTGTCTTCTAGGCATTTATATTCCTTAAAGTTGAGTTTTTCATCATCTTTTTGGATGTTTATGCACCTTCTTAGGTGGGGATTGTTCGTCTTCCTAGACATTAAAAATTTGGTGAGATAGTCCATGGATTTGGTATAACACAACTTGCTAGATCCATGTGGCTCATGAGTGATTTTACATCCTTGTGAGATAATCGTTTTGCTTAATAAAACATTTGATGGATCATGTTTGGTATTTGAGACAAATTTAAGATTGAGGTCTCTTTGCCTTATCAACTTGAATTCCTTTAATACTAACCATGTCTTTTATTGTGTCTTCTATGTGTATTCTTTGTGTTTGCATTGTGTTTTCATTATGTTTGAATCATCTTTGTGTCCATTTTGTTGTCATTTATATGTTATGTTATTTGTTTTCATCATGTATACTTCATGTTTTCACCATGTATGTTTGTGTATGTTGTGTTACTGCATTTCATACATGTGTGTTCTTTTGTGCTTATGTTGTCTTGCCATAGGATCTTATATCCCGGGGGCTTGTATACTTCCCGTAGATTCATTGTCATCTTATCTCTTCAAACTTTGGAAAATCGGACCACTCTTGACATATATTTTCTACTTTAGTGTGAGTCTGAGCATAAGTTCATACTCTCACTAAAGTGAGGGCTAAATGTAGTGTCATAAATTTTCATCCATGACAATTCCACACTATGTTTTTCTCCCCATCAAGTGCATGGACCTAATTGTATACCTAATTTCCTAATATATGTATTTTGTGACCCATTTTAACATTTACTGACAAATTGCAAGTAGAAAACCAATGCATACATTCAATATTTTACCCTTGGCTTTTCAAATCCTCAAAAAGTGGGTCTAGACAAGGGAACCCTTGTCCTCTTAATTGGGCGCCAAATTTATATATGTCAGAGGTGGCCTTTCAATTAGTATTTTTTTCATGACACTTTTTATCTTACAAAATAGAGCTAGGATTAAGTCACCCTATTTTGCCTCCAAAATTGAATATGTCAATGCTGTCATTTTATTATTTGAATTTCAAATGTTCAAAGTTAGCCATGTCAGGATTTAATTTTTGGGAAAGTAGAATAATTGCATATAAATACCTAATTATTTGATCATTTGAAAACTAAGTGGAAATTATTGGAGAATTTATAATCACAAGCATTATCAAGCAAGTCAAGAGCAACATTTTAGATATTTATTGCAGCAATTCATGATCCAAATGTCATGTCAAATTGTGTGTTTGTTTGTTCATGTTTATGTTATCATATTATTTTTTTAGATCTAACCCTTATAGGTCTTCAAGAAAATCAAGCAAGAAAGAATTAAGACTTGGGGAGATTTGTATGAATTCAGTCCTTCAAGGAAGCTATTTTTGAGGGGTGAATTGTTGGACATTATTGATTCATCATTTATTTTATCATTTATCCTTATCCATCAAAAGGATATGATATCTTTAATTGACATTGCCATTGTGGAAGTGGAAACACTAACATGAGGTTTGACTGAGGCAAGCCCCTATATTGCACAACCCTTCCTCTCTCTTTGAATGTCCAGGTTTCAGATCTAAAGAAGTTTGGAAGAAATTTGAAGGTCAAAATTATTTATTGTTATAATCAAAACCTACACCTTGACAACAAATAGGAGCTTAATTATAGATATATTTGACAGTGATTCGACAGTGTGAGAAGTAAAAAGTGAAGGCTTTGATTTGGTATTAGAGGATAGTGAAATAAGATATGGGATCCTCCTACTAAGACATAGTCACTTAGGGTGACTAGGTCCTCAAAAGTATTCCTCATATTAATATAACAAGTGCACAATGTTTTGCTCTGTCCATTTCTATAGTCTGAATTTGTCTATGACTTTTTGTGTTCGTTGTATTTATGTCAGAACATTAATTTTCATCTTTAGGCTAATTGAATAATTTCACTTCATCCTTAGGTCTATTTCATATTTGGTCAAGGTTAGGTTGACTCACCTTTCAAGTTGTAAGTTAGTCATATATCTTGTCCAAATCCATCAAATTGCCGCCACCTCAAATTCTAAATGAAGCACCTTAGAAAAAGTACTCAAACCTTAGAGTCAAATACTAGGGTTTCACATTTTCTATGTTTCATAAGGTAGCAAATATGAGATAAGGTGGTTATGAAAGTTCTAATATAATAAAGATGATTATAATAAGGAAATAATGCTAGGATATTAGAGTGAGAATTAAATAAATTTGATAGGAAATAATGATAGGAATTTAGTTTTTCAACTAGAGAATGATGTTGGTGGAAAAACATACAAAGATCGTAACTTTGGATTTGGGAAGTTGTTTAAGCCCTCTTTTTTAGATTACAGATCTTGAAGCTATGCACATAAACACAATTTACTTGACTCGTTATGACCTATTTCAATATTTTTTAGAGCCAAATTTAACCATCTTACTTGGACAAAAAATTGTAATTTAATATTTTTTTAAATATAATATTTTTTCAAAATTAATAATTTAGCTATTGAGTATGATATTGGGTTGCATGCAACTCTCGAGAATCACTTAGTTGTGTAGGATTTTTTGGGATAATTTTTAGATTCATATGTGCTTAAATACAAAATTACTAAAAAGAGTAGTTTTTCTAAACTAGTTTTTTTTTAGGATTTTTTCATAGGTTTGATTTTTGCTAGAGGATTTTTAGGCTTTAAAAAAAGAACATTAAAAATGTGGAGGATTAGTAATTGTAGTTAAAATTTATAATTTTATTTGTATTGGTTGCATTGGATGAATGAGAAGGAATTAATATTTTACGATGTAATCTTATCGTAATTTATGTTGTAGTGCCTCTCATGTTGCTTTCACTGCATTAATACTCTTCATGATATGTTATGTACTTTGAGACCTTGTTGATGCTTGTTTCATCATTCTGTATTGGTTTGGATGACAGTTTATCTAACTTTAATGATTATGAAATTATTGATTGATGTTTATACTAAGATGGATATATGGAGTTAGTTATGTATTTGGATTAATTTGGCTATGTTTATCATGTGGACTTATGACTATGCTTGCTGTGCATCTGGTTAGTGATTGTTATATGATGTTGTTTATGATGTAATTATGGTTACTCAATGATGTGATTATTGTTTGAGATATTGGTGAGAGGGATGGGGTAGCATCACTCGTTCACGAGTGCCTTGCTATGCTGCGATTTCCTCTCACAGTGTGTTTGTTGTTTGATATATATATATGCTACTCGGAAGAGTGTTTGATGTAGGTTGCAGGTACCAAGCATCGACTCCACCTGCACTATCAGGTTTAAGCATTCCTTAAAAGCCCAATGGAAATGATGTGGAAAAAAGGGTTGACGAAAGGTCCCTAACCCTTGCCATCATCCTCAATGAGTATGAGTACCCATCTTGTACCATGTCTATCTAGTTTGTATTTTTTGTCAGTTGTCTCGCTTGGTGTTTATCATTAGTTGTTTAAGTTGTGATGTCACGTTGTTGTTCGCTATTATATTGTTTAATTTGATTTTGAAATTATATGGTGAATTAAACATTATGAATGACCTTGTTTAATTAATTTGATTATAAGGTAATTTAAATTAATTTAGAACTAAAATAATAATTAAATATATTATGTTTGTAAAAGGTATTATGAGGATATTGATTATTAATTATCAAATTAAATAATGTGATTAAATGTTTTAATGATTAAAATAAATAAATATTATTATCATTATAGTTTACTTAATTAAATGTGGAAAGTAATATAGTTTTAAATTAAATAAATGAGATGAGATTTTCAAACTGATTGTAAAAGCAAATAAGAAAAAAGGAAAAAGACGGAGTGCCTGCACATGCATGAATCCAAACTGAATTGTGAATTAGAAACTTGTCAGTTTTGTTGATTTTTGGATTTGAGAACTCATTTCATTCTTGGATTTTTTTTATTGGTCATTTTTTGGGGAGAATTAGAAGAGGATAATCTTATTTTGTTTTTAACAAGAAATTTTGCTCTACAATTATTCTCTTTGTCAAATAAAAATAATACAGCTTTTAGAATTTAAAAAAAATGTTTTTGGAGAATAGATTTTGGGTTGCTAAAGAGATCGTCTTAGCACACCTTCTCCATCTTTGAGCATAGGACTCTAGGTTGGTCTTCTTCGTTCTTTGTTTTGGTTTTCCGTTACTGTACAAATTTACTTTATCCTATTCACTTGCATACACCCTTGTATAGGGTTCGCTACCTTGGTTAAGATCTGAGGTGATTTTTTTTTATGCGAAAGTTTATTTGGAGGCTGCGTTTCTTTTTCCTGAGTTTGCTTTGACCCAACGACCTCCTTATGTCGACTATATGTCATTTTTTTGGGTTATTGATGAATGCTTCCCACCCTTCGTACGACATCCAAAATCTCTTGATAAACGCCAGCTTTCATACAGACCTTAGTAACCGATATGGCTTACGTTGTTTTGTGACCATTGTTAAAGTTGATATAGGATGAGGCGTGACTTTCTCTCCCAGCCATTTACTTGGCTTTCAATTGTTTTTTTTTAAGAGTTTGATTTCTTTTCTTTGATCGCCTTCTAGGTTGCTAGGGAGTAGACCATGTGGAAACCTTAACATTTGATCTTATTGTTCTTAATTGTTCATGTGTTTACAAGAGGTGATTTCTCATTTAGAGTCTATAATTGTCATTTTGACAGAAAATGCATGCATTGATACTTTGATTGTATGTTGGATTTAACATTATGTTTGGCAACAATTCAATTTTATTCATTATATTTTGTTGCTTGCCTGGTAATCAGTATTTAGATGTTATAATTATGATGCCTTATATTATTGGCTAGTTTGATCCTTTCAAAAGGAATATAATTCGGTACATACATATATATAGGCGTATTCTCTCTTTTAAACTAGTTCTATGTTACCCTGACAATTGTTTCCCCTTCTTAGTATGGTGTGTTGCCCCTTACTGCTTCACCTATTCCTGCCAATTTGATTCTCTAGATATTCATGGTCTTAATGTTGTAGTTTGCTTAACTTTTTTTTCTCATGTTTAGTGAGATCTACAAAGAAGTAGAATATCCAATTTTAGTTATAATCAATGATTTGTTTGTTGTCAATCAAAGTTCAAGTTGGTGTGATTCCTTCTCTCTAATTGTCTCTGTTGTAAGTATTAACTCTTTTTTTTTGGTTTCATTAGAATTGCAAATTACTTTAGATATATTGTGAGAGTTGTGTTTAGGGGTAATGTTCTGGTAAACAACTTGTTGCTTTCATGGCACCCAATGCATGACATGGCTTTTTTGATTTTTATTTTAGCTTTAAAACAAATATATGTATGTATGTATGTATGTATGTATGTATGTGTGTGTGTGTGTGTGGGAGTTTTAAATTAGCTGTGTGTTTTAATAGAGGTGCGATATGCTATTTAAGACAACAAGTTACCTTAATTCTAATATATATTTAATACTACTATAAACAACAAGGTATTCTTAATTAAATATATATCATGAATTATAATTTTGAGCAATTTGTTTGTGTAAAAATGCATAATTAGATATTGTAGAATATGTTTATATAGTTTCTTTAATTATTTAAATAATTTTCACAATGGATGTATAAATAAAGTGTAGTGATGATTGTAAATAATCTTTAAAGTTTATTACATTGGATGTGTTAATAAAATTAAGGAATGAATTTAATAGTTCCATGATTTTATGTCTTCCTCTTATATTATTTTTGGATTTGGGGAGATTTTGTGCATCAAATTCACTTGTAGTCATGTTTTGATTTCCCTTTAAATGGGAGTTCATGGGTAGTTGGCTTATTAGGCTTCTAGAGGCTAAGGGAAAAGTTTGTTACATGTGGATTTTTATATTTGGTTCTTTGAGAAACTCTTGATCTTAATTCTTGTTTTGAGCTCATGTGGTTTGTTACCTTGCATCATGGCTTTGCTTTATGATGTGGTCATTGTGCGAGAAGTTTCATGCCTCACGTATGTATATGGTTTTGTGATATTGGTGCTTTATTTGAGTGGGTACACCCTATATGTTATGTGGATTGTTTTTTTGTTAATAGGGGAAGTGGCTCCCAATGGGGGCCAATGCACAAAGGGGCATTAGGGTAACCCATTGGAGAGTTCCTTAACTCCTGGAGATAACCTAATAAATAAGTTAGGGGGTGGGGTAGAGTTCACACTAAACAAGATAAGTAGATGCCTCACCCATGCCTGCAGTGCTTTCGTAGGCTAAGGATGGGTTGAGAAGACCTGGTTGGAAAGATCACTACCTTGTCCTCATGAAAGGGTAAGTGATTCTGCATGTGTCACGCTATGGGGCTGGCGCCTAGTGAGAGACAATCAGGGTAACCATAGATGGGGGCCAACATCTAGACTGTCAGGGTAACTTAGGGATGGGGGCCGACATCTAGACTATCAGGGTAACTCAGGGATGGGGGCCGACATCTAGATTGTCAGGGTAACCCATGACATAACCTTGTGATGAAACTCCTCCCTATAGCAAGCTTGTTTGTTTCCCCCTTGTGGTTCATGTACCTTTGGAAGTGGTTGTCCTTTATGATTATTGTTGCATTTGTTTGTGGAGTCTTGTTATCCTTTTCTGCTTGACTATTTTTCATGTTGTGGGTCCTTTTTTTCATCTCCTAGCATGTGGGGTGGGCCTTAAGATCCACATGGTCAGGTGGAACATGCTATGCACTCCATTGGGTTTCTAGTCGAAGTTTGTGATGCAAAAAATTGTCCCTTTGCAGAGATTCTAGAGCTTCACCAGATTTGGAGATATCATTGATGTTATGTATTAGTTCATTTCAGTTGTATTACTCTATGTAATTAATGTATCATTCTTGTTCATGTTGGGAAGCACTATTGTACCATTGTAATCTTTGAAATGATGTAAACACATATAATAAATGTAATGTTTATATATTCTTGGTATTATTATGTGTTCTCAGATGGATGTTTATCATTCATGTAATGTTATGGATGTACGTACGTTGTTTATTGATTCTATATTATGGTTTTAAAATGTATACTTGTGATTAGTTAATATTCGTTATGGTATTGGGATTATGTACGATTGTTCACAATTAATGCATCCATGTTACCCCAGAGGACTAGATAGATGATGTGTATGTATAGTTTCATTATCAGTGTTGTATGTTAATAAACATTTCATATTAGTTTTACTTTAAAAAAAATTATGCTATAATTGTTAGTTATAAGTTTTCCTCTAGGGTTTGTGTGGCAGGGCATTATTGTTGGATGTTGCTGATATGTGGTTGTCATTGATGTCAACACTATTGGCATTAAAAACATTAGAGGCTGTATATGTTGAGGATATGAGAAAATTGTAATAAAATCAATTGTAGGTTGTTAGTGATGCAATGAAGTTCAATTTAGCCAACATACTATTTCCTATCTTAGTATGTTGATGATCAGAGGTTGTTGATTAAAGGGTTTGTTTTTGATTAGATCTAGTTTATCCACATTAAGTTTCAGAAATCCACATGAAGATTTGATCGAGTTATGAGTATTTGTGTTCTGATAGTTATTTTGTTGCTTCAGTTGGTGTTCCTGGAAGAAGATAATGTGATTCTAGTAATTCGAGTTGTTGCAGATGCTTCTGTGGTGATTCATAATGCTCGTGGATGTTTCTAGATTATGTGTTGTACATCTACATTGATAGTTGTGCTCGCGATTGGTTATTTTTTGTTGTGTGTTCATGTTTTTCACGTTCATGGCCGACAAGGTGATTGTAGCGTGTTGTGGATCTTCGAGGAATAATTGTTTGAGGTGTTTCATGTTCGAGGATGTTGTTTTGGGTCCTCACTATGTTGTGGCCGACATTGGCTGATTTGCATTGATAATTATTTACGTTTTGGGTTGATAGTTTGTATACATTTTATATTTTGTTAAAGTTGACATGGAGTTGATGTAATTCCTAGTTGTGGATATATATGAGTGATTGTTTATTCCATTTGAAGGTATGAGATGTGTGAATAATGTCCTAATCATTCGAAGATAGAAGTAGAGTGTGAAGAAGAGTGAGTAGAGTGTGAAGACGTGTTCATGTGCTTAATCGAAACTGTAATTAGGCAATAGTAGATGCTATTTTATTAGTTCAAAATTTTGTGGATGTAAACCGAATGTTTCTGTAAGATAGTGTGTCTTCCTTTGGGTAGTAAGCCTTGTTGTAATTGAGTAGTGAGCTCTAGGCAGTGTGCTTGAATGCATGTGCATTCCCTATTTATTCCTTTATACTTTTAATAGGGTATAACTTGTGGACTAACCTCCACCGTGGTTTTTCCCCTAATAGGGTTTCCACATAAAAAATCTTGGTGTTATGTATGTTTCTGATGTGGTGATGGTTTATTCTTTCATGTTTATTTATTAGATCTGAGAATAGGATTAATAAGTTTAATAAGTTTAAATTTTTGAGACAACTGATTCACCCCCCCTCTCACTTGTCCGCCCTTGTGTTTCCAACAATTGCTATTAGAGAAAGTTCCTTGGAAGAAGTTTAATAGCTTGAGGTGATCTGAGATGGCGACATATAAGAAGGATAGTCCAAGATTTGATTGAACAAATTATTCTCTATGGAAGACTCGAATGGAGTGTCATTTGAGATGCATTGGTAAACCCTACTGGAATAATACAAGGAATAGATATATCATCCCACAAAATCATTCTTCTACTGCTGCTAAGATTAAGGATGTCGAGTACAATATCTTGCCTAAGGAAGCATTGTTCAGTGCTTTGATTGATTATGAGATGACAATGTTATGGACCTAAAGACTGCTTATGAGATTTGGAAAAAGTTGGAAACCTTGTATGAAGGTGATGCACATGTGAAGATTGCTAAGCTGCAAAGTTTCAAAGGGAAATATGAAATTTTAAGAATGGGTGATGATGA
>VDFB02119219.1:0-12197 GCA_007258455.2 Sequoia sempervirens | reverse complement strand
GCTAAATTAAAACTATAGATATCAGATCAGGAAAATTCAAAAGTTATCAGAACAAAGGACTAAAAAGATGTCACAATGGAGATATCAAAATTGCAGAGATATTTCACTTGGGAATATATAGAAATAAAATGTATCCTTCATGGAGGCATCCACTATTTAAATTAATATATGATCATCGCCTGTAACTGTTCAGTTCTTGCAATGAAAGGAATGAACTGTAAAATTGTGTTAAAATATATTGAAGGAAAAAACAATGAACAATAAAATTGTGTTAAAATGCATTAAAGGAAAAAATAGAATACCTTGACAGAAAATAGCAGAAAATGGTTGGTTTGTGTTGTCTGATCAATCTATAGAGAAGTAATTGTTGAAATTGCAGGAATGTCTCGTCTGATATGGTGGACAGGTCGTAATTGTCTACAATGAAAATGTAAATGACTTTCTTGCATCGTATGTTATTCTTATAGTTTTCTTCCCTCCAAATTTTTAAAAATTGTTTGATCCGTGGATTTGAAATCTTGCATTTTAATTGGATAAAGAGGTGATCAAGTGGATTGATGGAGGCAATTTTAAATCTTTACATTTTTATTGCTTGTTTTCATTTGAATGGTGAGCCTCAGATATGTGTGTTTCCTATTTGCAGGTACAAGAAATTGGGCGGCTGAAGTCTACAAGTTAGGTGGCTAAAGTCTGTAGGCTAGGCGGCTAAAGTCTATAGGCTAGGAATGTACACCTTAGAATTTATGAGGGATGGGATGAATGATAGGGCATACATTATGTGAGAACCCCCAGATCACAGAGATAATTGACAAGCACAATGAACACATAAACTACATAAGGTTGATATGATATTTAGACAGTCAAAGTTCAACATATATAGGACAAATATCCCAACATAGGAGAAATATCTCTAAAGATGAGTTGTATAAACACCTCTCCAGCTCTAGCCTATGAGGAAAATATTAGAAAAATATCTTAGTCTATGTCACCGAGCTTCATATTAACAATGAATGCCTAAGTAGGCTTAGGGTCAACATGTGTGTAGGGAAAGTCATTAATGAATACACCGACACTCTTAAGCATAACTTAGGTGGGAATGGATAAAATGGGTCTTGGCTACTAACCATGTTAGGTACCCATGTAAAAATTAAACTCTCATGAAGTGGAGAAAAGTAGAAAACCTAGTGGGAAAAAACTACCCTTGAAAAGAGAAAAAAGATGCATGAAAATTATACACGTGAAGAAGTACTACTTCTTTCACTAAGTACAATATATGAATTCCTCCATAAGAGATAAAATGATATAAGGTATATGAGACCCCCCATAATGCATGTCCTGCTACATTAAAGTTGGATAGTTGACAGAGGATGGAGATATAGTTCCAAGAACGCTTCACAATGTTCCTTCCCTTGGGAAGAAATGAAACCAATTGAAGATGTAGGATATCTTCCCATGTGAGAAGATGTATGTATGATCTTGAAAAGAGTTTAAGCTCATCCAAGAATGATGATGATGGTGCCCATGATGTCTTCAAATGTTTCTCAAGAATCTCCAAGCCAATGCTAACATGTGACGAATATTGATGGAATGAATCAAGTATCATAGAAGATTCTATAACAAAGACCACAAGAACCATAGATGTATGGGGATAACTAGAACCATAAGAATATGATACTTTCACTATAGAAGCCAATGTAGGTGAAGAAAGAGCAATCATATCTAAAGAAGACAAGGCTGATGCAACTTTATTGAAGTTGTCATAAAAAAGAAGACTTATGTCCTCAATGTGTGCTTCCATGTCAGCAATGCAGGACTCTACGAAAAGACATGAAATGTCAAGTAGATATGCATCCCAATCAACAATGCTAAGAAGACAAATATCCTATTGCAAACAAGTGTTGAAAGCTCTTGAAGAAATGACTTTGAAATTTGATGAAGCAACAGGAGGAGGTGGAGGAATGATGATTTCCTCTATGTCAACTAGATGCTTTGTATCTAAATCATGATGTAGGATGTGAGTTGTGATCATAGCAGGATCATGCAGGAAGGGATAAATGTTGGATTCTCCATGTATTTCCAAAATTTTGATCCATAATACATGTGGAAATTCAATATCCATGATGACATACAAAGAGTCATCTAGAATATGTAAACCGATTAATCCATGAATATGATCATGAATATTAAACCATTTATCCTTTTGAGTTTGTTTACCTGGTTCAAGGATAAGTTCATACAAATATGGCATTCAAGATTATGGAACTTGAGATGTTTCAAGATTCCTTCACACCAAGACTTATAGTTTCTCAGTTTTAGGTTGATTACAGAAGAATGGGTTTCATATCCCATGATTGTAATTAGGTTAATTCCTTAAGACAATAGAAAATCAACAGATTAAGAACCCCCCTAAATTAGATGAGCCCCCTAGTTTTGGCACTTTATAAGTTAGTGTTTTTTGGAATGAGAAGAACCAAGGGCTAAAAAACTCCACATGATCCATTTTTCCAAATTCATTGCAAAAGATTGACTCTTATTTTACAATTTTTTAAATATGGCAATATAATTTCCCCTTTATGTATAAGCAAATGTTTGATGGTTAATATTAACCACTAATAGTTTAGAATTTTTTTACAAGGGTAACAATAAATGTTAGAAGAAAAAATTACTAAATAATATCAAACAAATGTACGTAAGAAATTTGAAGTGGACTTGACTAGGTCCAATGAGCAGACCAAGTGAAACCACCAAACCACGTGGGAGTTTAACCAAATTTGCGAAAGAAGTAAGTGAAGAAAATTTCCAAATTCACGCCTCACATTTTCTCCATGCAGCCCTTGAATCGGTCAAAAGCTTTGAAATCACAAGTCAAGGTCTTCAAATCACACCTCTTTACCAAATCTATGGCCTTCCCCAAACCGCTATTCTTGCAAAATACATAATCATGCTATGATGGATGATTTGCGGCCTGTTATGGCTGATTTGTAGCCTTTAATGAATGCATTAGAGATATCGGAAATCTCAGTAGAGATAAATGGGCTTTGTACAACTTGCAAAAGGAAAATCCTAACTTACACGACCTCCAAATAGTAGTCTGTGGCCAACAAAAAAAGGTCAAAGCACCTTCAAACTCTCCAAGCCAGATCGATCTTATTTATGCAAGAACTTTGACCAGGATGATGGGCATGAGGGAGGCATGAAGATTTGGCTATCTATCAAATTTTTTTGAATTTTTCAAGCTCCAGTAGTTACCAGCAATGACAGAGTCATTATCACAAGATGGTGGCACCCAAATAGAAATTTGATGGGATAGCACGGGATGGTGGTGCCCAAATAGCTGCGGGTCATAGATTCCAGATGGGTGTGGGTCTATGGACCTATAGATTCCTATAAATGTCTTCCAACCGGCCTCTCGGTTACCCCATGATTTTATTGATCGCCATCAATTTAGAAATAGGTGGTTAGGATTGCAAATAGCAGCTAGGGAAAGCAAATGTCCACCAAATGAAGGTAGATCACACCCCCTCAATCTCGTGGCCTGATTGCAAGACTTTGAGAGAGGAGAGGGCCTTGTGGGGGCCACGTGATTGCTCTCCAATTGTAGATTCTCCTACATAAGATTTGAAACCTTGGTCGGTAGTCCAAGTCTGCATATGCAAAACACTTAGTTATTGGCACGGGCTCTAAAAATTTCAATAGGAAAAATTTCCGCCGCCAGATATTGTGCCCTTCATAGAGTGTCAAATAAAGTGAGCAGAGAAACATGTTTCCCATAGAATTGGACATCTCAGCCCAAAATTGGGCCTTTGCACAATGATTTTCAGCTTTAATTTCTCTTTAAACAGTAGATCTGACCTTTTGGGGTGAAAACGCACCACTACCACAATAAATTGAGCCTCACCATAACATAATCATGCCTCCTTTCTTTAGAATATCTCTTGTGGACTTCATGATGATATACACTACAACAGTTGATGCACATAGATAGAGAAAAATGAGACAACAAATGCAAGTAAACAAGTTCACCTTTTATAGCTTGCCAAGATCCTAAAGTTACTCGCTACCATGTGAGAACTCCCAGATCACGTAGATAATTAACAAGCACAATGAACACATAAACTGCATAAGGTTGATCTAATATTTAAATAGCCAGAAGTCAACATATATAGGATAAATATCCTAGCATAGGAGAAATGTCCTAGCGTGAGGTGTTGAGGTGTATAGACACCTCTTCAGTCTAGCTCATGAGGAAAATATCAAGAAAATATCAGCCTGCACAATAAATGCCTAAGTAGGCTTAGGCTAGCCTCGCTGCAGTAGGCAAGACATTAATGAATACACTAACACATTATTTTATTGATGCCATGTTGGGATCCAAAAGTTGAACAATTTAGATTATTTATTATACATCAACATGTAATGGTTTGACTATTTGGTTCATGTGTTTGAACCAATATATTGTAAAATTATACATATTGGAATATAATAATTTATTTAAGTTCTTTGAAGTTTTTTTAGAAATCATTTTATTTGGTTCCATATTGAATATGTAATTAATGACATTGGTTTCTTATTTTAATATTAGTTAATGGTTAGTTATTCAAATATTAATAATTCAATGATATATATAAAATAGATTTAAAATGATTAATTATATTTCAGTTATTAACACACAAATGTATAAAACTTGATATTTTAATGTTCAAGTATTAGTCTATACATGTTATGTAAATGGAAAAAAAAATCACAAGAACATTCACAACTATTGGAACATGCTCAGGTACTGGGCCCTCCCTGTTTGGTAGTTATACAAGAAAAAGGAGGTAAAAGATAGCATGGCTGAAGCATGCAACGGTGTCAGAAAATGTCAGGTTTTGGAGAAGGGGTGATTGGTGTGAGGAAGGCAATTGGGAGTCATCGTAGATCAATTTGTTAAGAAGTTTCCTGGAAAAATGAGGGTGGACAGTAGTGAACGCGAGGCAGGAAAGGGGGCTTTGGAGGTTTGAATCCATGCTCTGTTCTGGGGAAAAACCAACCAACAAGAGATTCCTGCATCTACACCCGTAATATGTCTCCAAACTTTGACCGTTATTCGAATCAGCATTGCTCGCGGCAAAAATACAACTTGGGAAAATTTTGAGGTAAGTCCTCGCCATGGTTTCAGTGTATTTTAAGATACCAGGAAAAACTAAAGTTCATGCATCTTCATGCCGTGGTTGCCTTTGTTTGGAAATCTCTTTAAACGCTTCTTTCCAAACCTTTTCAAGTCTCCTAATGTATTTTCTTTATATCTGCAACCATATCTATCTCTATGGTGTTCTGTCAAACCCTTCATGCGCCTTTTCTATAATTCCACATTTTGCAGACTCGCCTATAAATGCATCAGTTTGAGTGTTTCTAAAATCTTTTCAAACAAATGAACTTTTATACATATCCTTGTCTATGGTAGTCGGTGAGGCTAAATCTATTTAAAGATATCTATCAAACACTTTATATGCCTTATTTGTACTTCCACACTCTACATGCATGTCAAACATTTCTCATACCTTGTCTATGTTGCCATATTTTGCATGCATACCTGAAAGTTTCAAAGGTCTTTAAAGCATATACATTATGTGAATACCTCACTATAATCATGGCGGTCTGTAGATGATGTCTCTTTTGAGGCATTCTGTCAAATAACTCTCAGGCCTATTCCATATCTATGCTTCACTATTTTGCATATATGTTTGCTAGAGAATTTCCAGCCATATTATCTGATTAAATCTTTTTTTTGTTATGCTTTAATGGATGACAGTAATCTTTTCCAAAGCTCCGATTCACATACAGGCAGAAAGGACGCTCGTAAGGTTGAGGAGTTGGATTTCACACCCACTCGTTGCATTTGCTTAAAAGTTTCTGTGGACTTTTTAGAAAAACCCATTTCGAACATATCCTGCAATCACGGCATTTCATGAGCTCATATTTCTTTGAGGCATTCCGTTAAACAGTTCACGTGCCTTGCCGTGTTTCCACATTTCTACCAGAGCATTTCCAAACATAACATCTGACAGAAATCCACCTTCTGTTATTCTTTGATGGATGTACATACCTTGTTCTAAAGCTCCCATTTTATTACAAGCAGGGAGGACGCTGGAAAAGTTTGTGGAATCTGGCTTTACACCTGCCAAATGTATTTGCTTGAGTGTTACTAAAGACACTATTTGTTAATGCGCACACGTACTGCAGAATTATAATCCATGTCAATATGAAGAATCATTGGAGGAAGTGAAAAAAAAAAGGAGGTTACAATAAAGTTTATACAAATGTTTTTCTGTTGTATTTTATCTTCTGATACAAATTATTTATAGAAGTTTTCCACTACAATTGATTTATACAATTTTGTTTATAAAGATTAATCTTAAGTATAAGGTAAAGGTAAGTTACTTTTAAAGCTGGATACCATCTTGATTCCGTTTTTCAATTATTATGATTCCTTGAAAAGGTTAGTGACTATAATTTATTTATAAAAGTAAAATAATTTTTAAGGATAAATTATTCGTAGTATTTAAATAGTTTTAAAGTTTCAATGGTATAGATAAGAAACTCTTTTTTTGATGGGCTAGGATCAAATCATATTGTAAGCAATTATAATCATTAATGTGCTACTAATGCACCAAATAATCAGTAAGATTTCTCGTTAGTAGATTTTATAAAATTGGATTTTGATTGCAACTTTTTGAAGTAACTTGAGAAATGTTAGGGCTGGATCTATGTATGGTGCCTCCCTCTTTCTAGTAGTTAAAACTAAACAATGTTGAAGGTGTAGTGTTAGTAGTAGGCATGTCAACTATGTGTCTAGAGGGTTTGACAATCTTATTGTGGAAAACAATTCTTGATCTAATGCTTTGCATAAAGGTTCTTGCCTAATTGGAGGCTAAGACAGTATTGTTTTATTAAGAGGACAATAGGTGATTTTTTACTATCTACAAGTTCCTCCTATAATGGTCTAGATGATTAAAAAAAATTGAGACCTCATTTTAAAATTTATTTTAAAATTTTATAGATCAATAAGAAATAAAATATACCCTTGGGTAGTTTATTGTCCATCATTATCATATAATGGTATACTATTTTAATCCTATTTTCGCAAGATTATTTGTAATATTATTTTCCATCAAATTTTTAGTACTAGCAATTGCAGCTTGGTGTGCAATGGGTACGCCGAAGAGGTGTGTGGAAGGTCAATTAGAAAAAAATATGGTTTTTTTTACATATATTTGTGTAATACATGAGGTCAATTGGTCGGCCATTTTAAAAATATTATTATTATTAATTTTATTTTATTTTATGTAGTATATATAATTTTCTTTTTCCTAATCTATTCAAAGATCAATTAAATTATGAGATTTTTAATTAATTTGATTGATTAATTTCATATTTCTATTTATATTTTGTATTATAGAATATAATATATAGAATAATATATCTATATATACTATTATATATAATTTAATATGTATTATATTAAATATAAAATATATTATATATAATTTAATGTGTATTATATATAATATATAATATATTATTTCTATTTTGTATTAAATAATAATATAATAATTATAATAATAATTATAAAAACATTTATTTATATATTTAATAGTTTTGTTAAAATCTAAATGTACTCATTATTAGGATCTTGGTCGTAATTTTCATTTTAATAAACATACTAAAACTATTTGTAATATTACAAATAGTCTTGCGCACTCAGATTTTGATTGTGATGCATTTCCACCGTTTCTATAATTTGAATGTATTAATAAGCTATATTTAATTAAATTTTCTAAATATTTTAATTAAAATATTTTAAAAAACACCTTAGTTTATAAAAGTTTTAAATGAGAAATGTTTAAAATTAAAATGAATATTTTTTTTTAGAGTTAAAAGATTTAATAAATTGATAAAGTGATCGTCGAAAGTTCAAAAAAAAAAAAACTATAAAAGAAGAATTGAGAGTTCATTTGAGATGTTAGTTTGTTCTTCAATCTAATTAAAACCTTTGTGACTTCGGAGATTGACAGAAGGCTATGGAAAGATCAATGTCAATGGTGGAACGATTCCACCGTAATTGCTCAAATTATTCTTCAATCTAATTAAAACCCTTGTGGCTTTGGAGATTGACAGAAGGCTATGGAAAGATCAATTCCACCGTAATTGCTCAAATTTGTAGGTCTCATTCGGAAATTAGTTGTATTGTAAATGGTGATATGTTCAGATATGAGGGTCGTTATGCAATGAGGAAATCATAGTTTTCCGTTCACATCGATTTGCATTGTTTATTGAGGTGGCTGGAATATCAGTAAATCGTGGCTATTGTTCCCTGCGTTATATACATTCATTCCATTTGGGAGGCGTGAAAAACTTAATGAGCTGTGGGTGTTACTGGAGGTCGAGGGCATGTAATGAGTTGCTGTTCATCGTTTATCCTTGCCACCACTATTGACTGCTGTAACCAAGAAGACTTGGGTCTGTGGAAGAGGGTGTGACTGTCTAAGAGGGGCTCAGGCTTGATATTGACTCCAGCGCTGCTGCTACTGGTGAGTGCCATGAATGTTGGGCACTACTAGGTGAGTCGGGTGTGGTTATTGGTGAGGGGCGAATGCATAATCCTCACGTCCTTCTGTGCAGTTATCCTTCTATCTGCTGCAAGTTGTGGGAGTTCTTCAAACTACCCTTGTCTGTAGAGTGTTGCTGGGCGATGAGATGTTAGCTGAGCATGATATTCTGGGTAGATAGGGCTGCAGACCTAGCCGCCACTTCCTCTACCAGTCGTGGGTCTAACCTGAAGCTGCCTTTGCTTTGGAGCTTTATCAAACGGGTATTTAATGTTAACAACTATCGCTGCTTCTCTGAATGCATTTATTATTGTCAATATTATTGCTCAGTAAATCTCTGTTAGTAGGGATTCAAACCTGTTCATGACTGTTAATGATCGATAGTGTATTTCTGATTAGAACTGTGCATAAAATGCTCTGCAATCTGCTATTCTGAGCTTTAGTATTATTGTTACTACTGCTGTTGTAACAAGCACTGTGAATGAGCAAATATTCAATGCATAATCTGTCAACTTATCTTGTTATGTAATGAGCTGAATGGTGTATTGAAATATATATTAATTCTTTTCATGTCAAATGCAAAAATCATATTGGAATAGTGTATTGTGGAAAGAGTTCTAAAAACCCAGCAAATCAAGAGTGATACCAGTTTGACAAAATGTCAAATGTGTCAAACTGAGCAATCTGGAAACAAAGATATCGTTCAGAAATCAGTGGGGTTTTTATAGTGACCCACTGATTTCCTTAGCGCTTACCCCTGAGCAGAGGATAGCAACAACATGAAGCAGTGATTAAAGGAAGAGGAGTTCTAAAATGTACATGGTGCTTTTCGCTAAGCTGGACACAGTTTTGAGAGAAGTTGACGCCTCTAGAAGTGGCAGCCATGTTTTGCAGTCCCAGAGACCCTAATGTTTGTCTACCTATATATATAATATAAAACTTGCATTTGTTAATAGGCATGTTGTGAGACAAGAGGGCCTATTGATGTTGCAGGGGTTCACTGCACGCTGGATAAAGGAATACTACCTTTAACCTTTAAGGTGTAGCATATGCTCCGAAGTCTTAGCTCCTATACAGGTGATTGAATTTGAGTTGCAGATGTTTAAGAATTGGTTTGAGTAAAATCCATTTGACAATAAATAAACCATGAGATGAGATATGTTCTTTTTGTCGGTGAATTTTGAAAGACGTTAGGGGTTTCCTTGAAAACAATGTCGGTAGTAAAATACATATTTTAAAATCTCAGTACAAGTGAGATTATATTTAGGAAGAGTAGGGAATGCAATTGTTTTGGGTAATATTACGAGAGGATATGTTTTATTTCTTGGTAAATTTTGGGTGATGTTATGAGTTGCTTTGAAAGCATTGTTCGTCAGCTTTAACCGTTCTTTTAAATTTTATTTCATGTGATTGGATTTAGAAAGGTTAGGCATCTCTTTTTCATAAATTAGACCATACGTTAGAACGAAAGCTAAAAGGTACAGTTAATCCTTAAAAATAGCAGGTGGCATGAAATCATGCCTCAATGCCAAACTGGCAAAGCCAGGAGATTAAATAACAAGCAGCAAGTGGCCCTAAGAAGGAAACATTTAATCGATTTAAGTAATATACATTTGACAATAATTAAACAACAAGATATTGTACCTTTTTATCATAGTAAATCTTGGATGAGTGTATGGGTAGCCTTGAAAACAAAGTGGGGTAAACTAGGGCTACCTTCTAAAATTAGAAAATAGAAGTTAAATGTTAATATTCTCCATAATCATGATACCACAACCTCGACAAATTCATACCTTACTGTAGAAAGGGAATTTGAATGTGAGTCATGATCTTATATTTTCTCTTGTTAGCCTTACACTCACAAGATCGCAGATACAATGAGACAAATATTGGTGATGACATCCATGAGATCTATAAGCATTGGGCATACTCAAACACATCCCATTAATTTTATACCACACCCTTGTCAAATTCCTTTCCTAATTACCATTAACACAATGAGACAATTTTTTTTTATCACATTCTCCAGATTTGTAAGCATGGGTCACACTTGAATGTATCCTGTAATTGTTTATCGCATCCTTGCCAAAACTCTTCCTGTTGCTGTGAGGGAAATTTGAACTTGATACATGCACATGTACTCTCCCTCCACAATCCCTTGGATACCATGAGACAATTTTAATGAGGAATAAGTTTTAGGTAAGACTATCTAGAAGTTGTCTGATCCATATCATCTTGCATCTATGCTAATCAAAACAGCATGCTGTAGCTTCATCTCATTTTGGAATGCTCACAGATTGGGACAGGAACAAAAATGACCAGTTCTAGCTATCCTTTACTATTTTGAAAGACCAATTGAAGAGCACACAGGAAATACTGAGGGGGAGGGGGGGTGAATCAGTATTTCAGAACTTTTAAAACTTTAAACCAGATTTAACATGTAAATCAGAAATCAGAACATTAAGAGCATCAACAAACACCATAAACGTGATAAACACCAAGATTACGTGGAAAACCCTTTCGGGTAAAAAACCACGGCAAAATATTACTTTTATTTATCTCCAAAGGGCACCAACCCTGTTAAATAAAGTGAGCACCAACCTACCAAGAGCAACAACATTTAGTGAGCACCAGCTCCGAATACACCGAAGCACCAACTTCAGTGGCTGAAGCACCAACTCCAAACTTCAAATACAAAGCTGCAAAACACTGTTTCAATCAATGCCACCACACGAAATGTGAGGCTCACATCCACATTGTCCAAAATCAGAACCTTCAACACAGGACTATAGAGACTTCATAATACGTTCTCAACAATGTAGCATCCTTTTCAGAACCTTTACCATCTTCAGATACAACAAACTTAACAGGCAACAATAACTTCACAATCTCAATCTTTTGATGTTTATGCATACTATTCAAAAACTCATACTCTTGCAGACTATATCAAGACTTTGCATGCGACCTCTGCTTACACACACCTCATGCCAGAGTTAAGCCACATCAGCACATTTGAATGTACATCCCATGAACACACACTTCTCAAGACTTCATAAACAGTCAACTGATACCCTTACTTTCCCTTATATACCTCAACTTTACAAAACAACTTTGAAACAATACTTTACTCTGTATCTCAACACAACCTCACGCAACAACAGACAATGAAGGCAATACATTCCAAAAGAGGACTCCATGCTTAACATCTTCCTAATGAAAAGATCTTCGCTCCCCTTCTCGACAGCTTGACTTATACACAAACTCGTGTATCTTCTCATGGTTTCGTGTATCTTCTCATGGTTTCAGCACAGAACTTAGACTACACACATACTTATGCTTTCTCGAAGAAATTCAACTTCTGTATATCGACCGTACACACACGGCATTGAAAAACACATCCAGGTAATAGACAGAAGATGTATAAAAATAACTCACAATACCATTTTCAGAAACCCGACCATCCATGAATGCAACAGATATACATCTTTTCAGAATACGGCTCCTGGCTATAGCAATAGATACACCTGAGCACGACTATCTCTTATTTTTCACACACACAGCATTGACTTCTAATTTTCTTTCATTTTCAGTATATCTTCGAAGGGA
>VDFB02119218.1:0-12354 GCA_007258455.2 Sequoia sempervirens | reverse complement strand
ATTAACAACGACAATCATTGGTCAATTACAACATGAGTAAACACAACACAATATAAAAATATAAATTCAAAACATATCATATATGATAGATAAAACAATTTGATCCATGTATAACCTTGACGATCGATTCTATTATATTCCAACTTCCATAGGTGAGGTGACATTCTTCGTGGTTTTGATGTAGTCTCCTCTTTCCCATTGAAAAGATGTTTTTTCAGTAGTTCGATACTTATAATTTCTATGGAGGAAGTGCCTATACTCATCAAACACCTGCTTTCCTAAACTTGTTGAACGACGATATTTCATCTTTGGACCACAAATTGGACATGCAAATTTTCCCTTTGTTTGAAGACCTGCAAGATGATATATATACTGATTAAATATAATAATTTTATAATTATATATAATGAATAGGATTATTTAAAAATTCATGTTATCTACTTCATCAAATTAAATATTGTTAAAGGCAAATTAACTATAACATACCACAAAATGTTAGCCTTTGGGCATCCTCAATTGTCCATACAAGCATTGCATGAAATTGAAATTTTCTTTGTCCTATTGGTCTAGAGACGTCATACATAGTGATGCCATTCCATAACTTTAGTAACTCGTCGATAAGAGGCTCGATATATACATTCATATCTTTAACTTGGTACTTACCTAGTTGAATGAACATAAACACTACATAATTATTATAACCATTTTACTACAATATATATAAATTAATGTACATGACTATTGAATGAAAAAAATATAAGTCATTATGCAACAAATAAGAAAAATGAGATGCTACTATGCTAAAGAAAATTGATGTAAAAAAATACCTGAAACAATCATTGACAACATTATGTGCTCCCTCTTTATTGACATCCATGGAGGAATGTTGTTGATAACAAAAACATGCCACACTGAGTAAATAGATCTCAGCTCTCCAAATGGATTGACATCGTTCGCTCCCAATGAAAGCCTGAGATTATGAGGTTCTTCTTTAAAGTGTGGCCATTTTTCCTCTTATGTCCCTAAATGCGTAACCATCTCAGAGGAATTCAAAGAATGTCATCTCCACTTCTATTCCTCGCATGGTAATCCATCAATTGCGCTTAAGCTTTCTCGCAGACCTAAATAAATTCTTGCATAAGGAATAATGGGAATATAATGAAGAACCTTGTGAGGCACCTTTTTTGATAGTTGATATGTTTGATATCTACTGATATGACATTATGGGCATTCTATTGCAAATTCTTGTTGTTTATGATATATAATATGATCATTAAGATATGCATCTATTGCTTGATACTCCATTATGATATCTTTCATAATGGCACATAAATATCGGTATGAGCGAGGTAAAATATTTGATGGTGGTAACAAAAATTCACCAATCAATCTACAACAAAAAATAATTTGTTCATATAAAGAATATTAATGGTACATATTTCATTCTTTATTTACTAGTGATGAACTAACAACAATTAAAATAGATGAAAAAAGATGACATATATGACATACCTTAACATCCGTGAGATTACTATGTTTGATAAACCATTCATAACCTTCAAGTTCAACAACAACAATATAGTAGAGAGAAGAGTTGTTTCAGAGCCTTCATAAAGGGGCTCATATGCCTTGTCAAGTACAGGTAAATCATGAACATCATCAAAGTCATCTTGATCATCATGATCAGCTTTGCCACTAAATGTGGCAAGGATCAATGTATTCGTACCATCATCTTCAACTCAGATTTTCTTGACGATGATCATCTTCTTCCATAGGATCATTAACTTCATCTTCGAGCATTCACATCTCTAGTTCAGTCTCGTATTGGTAAAACCATTACTTCCCTCTAGGCCATGATAATCCATATCATCTCACCGAAGGCCCAACTTTATAATAATGATAGATACAAATAAACCATGATCATGATCAAGGATTATATATATATATATAATGTTAAAACAATATAAACATTTCTACAAATTCAATCAATATAAACACATATAATGAACAACTTACCAATGGATCTATAATCATGCCCCCTTCAATGTGACCATGTCAGCTTCTACAATGTTTTCAACCAAGGGATTTAAAGTCATCTCATCTTTAAGCTCTTGCAATTATTGCAAGGACAATAATATTTTCCATCACCCTTTCTTTTCAATCTATCCCACAATCTATCAAGTGTCTTTTCATTTTGTTCTGGACTAATATTATCTGACATGATTTTTCTTTACCAAGCTTGACTATTTAGATCTTCAAAAAATATCAAACTCACACTCCAATAATTTTTATTCATAGACATGTAACATAATCTAATAATTCCGATATTTTACAGCAAAATTTTTTGGCATGCAACCACCCCTGCAAAAGAGAAGATAGTCTGAAGTTAATGACCCCAAAAAACACTTTAAAATGCTAATTCCAAAACTTATTAAATTCTGATTTTACTATGATTTCCAACTGTTAAGATTCCTACAATCAGAATATTGAACTTGATCACAAAATTCCTACAACAATGGAGGTAGTGAGATAGTAAGAGCAAGTGACCTATTCCTATGGAGCAATGAGTCGTAATCATCATTGCTAATGTCAATACAGATTTATCCTTTTAGTTAAAGATGCAATGTGTCACTTATGATCTAGCCATCCTGTAGCTCCTCAACATTGAGAGAGCCCTAATAAAAAACAACAGAAGCATTGGTAAGAGCATGATTAGGGTACAAACCCTAGGCCTCCGTAGAAACATAAACAATAACTATAGCGGATTAGTGAGGTTGCAATACCAAAAAGATTGAGATATTGTAGGTAATAACAAAATCTTGCAATCTAAAGATTGTAGCCAATAACAAACACACTATGTAGCTTAGTGACATTTGTAAATACAATCTACAGTAAGAAGAATGACAGTCACTTGAGATGTGACAATAAAAAAGAGGTTGACTAGTGACAAGATAATAAAGCTCAAATCTTGCGTAAGAAAGTGGAGATTTTAATGTTGAGTTTCCCTTATGCCCTTGCTGACCTTAAGGGTTTTTCAAATGCTTTTGTAGTGTTAGACAAGGAAAATGCAATTAGGGAATGAGTATTCAAATGAAGTAACAGTGGTAATCATAGGTTCAATGTTTCTTCTTAGCCATTAATATTGTATAATGGAGGTAGTGGATTGCATGTTTGAGCAGTGTTTTAAGACTCACCAAAGATGGGAGAATAGTGAATAATACCTTGTGGACTATGAAGTAGTGTCAATAAGGTTGAAGGATCTTAAGAACTACAACACCATGAAACAATGAGTCCCCTGTAGTAAGTAGGTAGTCTATAGGGCATAGTTTGATTTTATAGAAGGATGCTCATGAAAGAAATCTTCAAGTGATAGTGAGTGAGCTATTTGAGATTGCAGCTGAGGGTGCAATACCCAGTCTTAAAGGAAGTTAGCAAAGCAGTAAATGTGCAAAAAAATCAAATTGTACACAACAAACAATTTACAATGTTATCTTCCATAATGCCTTGAGTTTGAAGACAAAATCTCATTGTATCTTCATGATGAAAGTGGTGACCTTACTGGTCAATCACTAGCAACCATGATTTTAAACCATGCTATTGTGCTTATGGAGGCAACATTTTAAGCAAGGTAGTGAGTGGTGGTTTGGAACAATGGTAGGTATGAAGGACTTGCTTTATATGCATACTATGCAGTCTAGCTTAAGACCACATTCTTAGAAGAGATTGAAGGTCGATTATGGAACTCAAGGGTTACCATGAAAAGGATTAAAGCAAAGACTGAGATCTATTTAAAAGCCACGGTCATGAAGATATTAAAGATGTCACATGCAAAAACCTAGTAGCTAGAGTAATGAATACAGTGCCAAAGAGGATAGTGTACTAGGGAAGATTTAGGAGATCTCCATATTATCTAATTACAGGGAAATACATCATTTATTTATTTTTTTAATTAAAAGAAATCATTCTAAACCCTATATAGGATACATTGATACTTCAAAATCCTCTGAAGGAATTTGAGATTATGCAAATATATGTCAAGTAACATTCATAAGGTTTAGAAAATCTTGATCACTCTCTAGAATAGCCCATTAAACATGGGTTGTGCCTGAATGCACTACATAATTGATATAACACAACCACTTTGCATATCAACCAAAGTTATAGGCTCTTTATTGCAAGAAGAGGTAATCACTCTTCAATCATGCTATAATTACATCCTATCTTGTTAAACTTGAGACAACCTCAATGCACCCAATAATGATTGACACCTACATTATACAACCTGAATGAACTACATTATATGAGTGCCTCCATTTCTATCACAACATAGCCACATTAAACTTGGTCACACATGAATGCATCCTATATTTGTTATAGCATAATTGTGCCACATGACCAATAGAGTTATGGATCACATAATTATAGTTACAAGAATTTGTTCCTCGGTTGTGATCTTATGGTGATTCCACACAACAAAAGTTGGACATGAAATTCTCAAACCCTTAACCTCTAAAAATAAAACTGAAGAGATGTTGCTTTAAAATATGATTTTCAAAACCTCGAACTACAACTGACTCTCACAACTGAATTTTGCAAAAACAATTTCTGCACCAATTCTTTAACTTGGCGACATTCTGAATTTTTTCTAATTTTTCCCAAGAAAATCATCCCTTAGTTCTCCACAAACTGCCTCTGGGCGCAGAGCAAAACACCTGTCAGAATAAATCAGCTAACTCACTTTTCTTTATGTCGCCACAATTTGATTTTTTAATTTTTCATGTTTGTCGAAAATTCAACGAAAATAATAGCTGACATTTCGACGAACCCCAGGTTCGTTGAAATTTCGACGAACGTCAAGGATAAACTTTCAAAAAATTGGAAATTACACATCAAATTTTACAAGCACCTGACGAACATCGAATTTTACATATTTCGTTGGACAGTTTCATCGTATTTTGCAGTCAAATGTATTAGTGCAACTTCATAACTGTGTAAAGCATGTCGGGTGCCCATGTGGGCTCCACTAATTTTTTTTTCGTTTTGAAACAAATTTTTACCCTGACTTGATCTGAGACCGCTTCTACATGCTTCAGGCAAGGAAAATTGAAGTGGGTTGTCATTAAAATATCCTTTCTAGGATATTTGCACAATGATCAAAACATGTCAAGTGGCCTCTAGAATCACCCTGGAAAACTAGTCAAACGACCTCCTAAAGTCATGAAAATGCAAAGGCATGCAAACATTTGAACCAAGAATTCAGTACAACAAATGGCTGACGAAAATTCATCCTAAGGTATGAGATACTCAATGCCAAAGTGGCTCACTCAAAATTTTCTACAACTACACCTATCAAAAACCAATTTGGGCACACCAAGTCACCTCCTTGAAAAATTATCAAATCACCTCCTGGGAAACTACCACTGGAAACATTAGGTCATTTAGGTCCATTGGGTATGTGTGCAAGAGGTATTTCCTTCAATACACATTCTTCATGAGATATTAGGGGTCAAAATTGACCTCCTTGAAACATTATGAAAATGTAGATTTAAAAATAGAACAAAATGCATTTGCTTTTGACCTGGTAAAAATATGAAACTTGATCCTATGGATTTTAAACTAGA
Organism: Sequoia sempervirens; assembly: GCA_007258455.2. Classification (NCBI taxonomy): domain Eukaryota; kingdom Viridiplantae; phylum Streptophyta; class Pinopsida; order Cupressales; family Cupressaceae; genus Sequoia; species Sequoia sempervirens. The sequence continues at coordinate 6,733 of VDFB02119218.1, read as the reverse complement.
ATAGGGAGAATATGAATGTGAGGGGAATGCAGGGAACCATTCCATTTTCCATGAATATTTTCCAGCTATGAAATATTAATCTGAATAGGAGGTCACTTTGCAATAGTGAGAATTTGCAAACAACAAAACATTCCCAAAACCTTCTATCTTTTCATTTCAAAACCTTGTCAAAACTTATCATGGGAAGCTGAAATCAGACATACATGTTCAGATATGTCAGATGAATACACTCACTAAGGAATTTGGCATGAAATTCAACTGGCTCTGAATTATGACCCTCCAAAGTAGTTCACTTGGGAAGATTTTTAGGTGCACTTCTGAGTGTGCAAAGCAAAATTTGAAGGTGTCATCACTCCCCATGTTGGATGAAATGAACAATCTTGTGAAGAAATCCCAAGAAAAAACTATGTATATTTATGATTATTCCAAACTATGTAGACATACATGCATGGCCCTCGATCATCTATATCGAGATCTAACTTCTAAAAGCCTAGATTATTTCATCTAGTAGAAAATTACTAATTTGAATAAGTATGATAATTATTTATAGTTTAATGAAAGTAGGAACTTATGTATCTGTGTACGCGGATTTAAGATAGAAATGTACCATTGTTTGACAACCAGGTGCTCTAGTAGAGAAATACCTATTAGAAAGGAAGATTTTAACTGCATTGTGAAATCTATTAGTGATAATTTGAATGAAATCGCAAAATGTATTTCCCAAGAAATTTATGATAGATTCCCTTTACAAGAAATAATTAAAGCCATGGCTATTGTGTATCCTCAATTTTGGCTATACAAATATAGCCCAAATTTTTTTCATGATAAAGTAAATATCTTGATCGATCACTTTTCAAAAAGTGTAACATACAATGAGAAAAAAATAGAAGGAATTACAAATGTAGATAAGCTTAGACAACAATGTAAGAATTTTGCAAGAAGTATGATGGACCGGTTTTAATCCATGGGTATGGAGAAGTCTTGTGAACCGGGATCAATAATAGAGGTTTGGAAAAACTTAGGTTAGAGTGAAATATTGTGTAGTTCGATATTAGAATATTTCAAACTTGCTAATTTATGTCAAATAATGATATTGGGGTTGATGGAGGATGAGAGAGTTTTCAATTTATTGGCATTTTTGAAATCAAAGTTAAGAAACAAACTAGACAAGAATTTGGAAAATTGCTTGAGGATGAAAGGAACTATGTATAATCTCATAAATTTTCCTTTTGAAAGGGTACTCACAATTTGGAGGTCTATATGCAAAAGAAGAGGGTTGTGCAACACTCCAATTCAAAATGCTGGTAATGGTGGCAGTGGTAGTGGCAGTGGGACAAATGATAGTGACATAATGAATGTTGAATTTGAGACGTAGGACAAAGAAAATGAAGACCAGACTTAGAATCAAGATGACTCTTTTAGTTTATCTCAAGTTCAACGTCAGTTTCAAGATTGTGACTCCATTTGGGAAATGGAATTGAATTAGCAACTTTTAGGTATTTATACTGCACTTCATGAATTAGTTTTCATTGTTCCAAACTATAGTTGATGATATTTAGTATTGTATTCCATGAAATTGTGAATCATTGCACTTCATGATATTTTATTTTATATTGCAATTTATGAATCATATTTCAAATTGTAGTTGATGATATTTTGTATTGTATTCCATAAAATTGTGACATTTTATATTTTATATTGTATTCAATGGTATTGAATTTGATATGTGATTCTGCATCATTTTTAAAGAACACTTATCACACTACTTATAAATTCCTATTGCATTTCCATTCACACAATCTTTGATAAATAAGATAATCTTTGATCATATTATTCATAATTCATGAAAAAAGTACATAGGAGAGAAATGGTTTTGAATTTGAACCCTTTTTTATTCAATTGCTATTATTGTTATCAAAATTACATATGTAGACTGATTGACTCAAAACCTAAGAAAAAACTCTAAAATTTTCTATGTATTCCCTTTAAAAAATTCTTTGCGATTAATACAAAACAATGAACTAGTACTTCTGGCCTTGAATTCCTTCTTATAGAAACAAAGGAGAAAAACAAGCTTCAAGCCAGAAAGTGCACATGTCCCTTCTCAATTGGACCAATACAAAATACATTCCCTTTTCAGTTATATTTTCATTTCCAAATGGAGGGAAATGTTACATGAGACAAAAACCATTTTCATTTGTTGATGGAGATCATATTTCGCCTTCCAAAAGGAATCTTCAAGCTGATGTAGCAATATCCACTTGCTCCAAAATTGTATCCACATACACCAAACATAAAAGAGAGAAAAACATAAAGTGTAGAAAAGTTGAAGAGACAAGATCTTTCATGTCTGGATCCTTGTCACCAAATTTAAACTGGGGAGAAAATAATATTTTATCCATACTTTAGCAAAAGCCTTTAATCTATATTGTTTCCAGGCTATACATTGTATTTCCCCCATCCATTACTCACCATATTTGAAAACTTAAGACCCAAAATTGTATTTCCCAATCCACATTACCACACTTATCATCAATTTTCATTATTGAGAGGATACAATGTTTTACAATACTTCAAGATAGGGTTAATTTGTAAATTTTTCAAGCCATGTGTTGTAATCCTCCTCAGCTAAGAATTGCATATCTAATTTTTTTTTTACTTTTTTGTTATGTTGGTTGTACCTTGCATTAATTAGCACCTTGGCCTCTTTGACAAATGTGTCCATCCTCATCTCTATTTCTGTCATATTATCTATGTTAGGAATCAACACAAAATAATCAACAACACTCAACATCATCTTAGAATGAGGAATCAATTCTCCTAACTCTTGCTCCCATTTGGAAAACTCCTTTGATTCACACTTATAATTCAATATCTTGGGCATAACACACCCTTCCATTTCTCTGAACATTCTCAATTTATTCTGGAGTTGCATTCCTAGCTTTCCATGAAAATTTGTGATTTCATTTACTAAATCAATGGCTTTCAATAAATTAGGAATGTTGGTGGGAGCTTCAGGGTCTTCTTGCATCTAAGGCATTATTGCTTTCAATGTTCCTACCCTAACACTCCACTTATTCCACTTAGTTTGGAATGCTTTCTGAACCTGCAAGTATTTCACATTTGCCTCATGAATATTTTTGTAGGCATCCCACACATTATCAACTTTATTTAGCAATTTTGTTACTCTATATTTTAACACATCATCAAAAATATCATTAGCCACTTTGACTGTCTCCATTTTGGTTTTCTTTGTGTTTTCTTTCTCTGCTTGCACTTCCTACCTCAAGCTCTGAATTCTTAGTGACAGGGTTTCTCTATCTTGTGCTGACAAATCTAAAGAAAAACTTGTTGGAGAGGGAAAACCCCTAGATGCACTGGAAATAGTGGCAAGTACCTTATTGTGCTCATCCATCAGTTTATTGTACTTATCCAATATTTTTTTATAATTAGATTATGTGACCTAGGTTGTGTCTACACTCAACATGGCAACATGCATTGTCAATTGTGCAACTTCATTAGCTGTCATTTCAGTAGCCCTTTTAACAACCAAAAGTCCAATCTCTTTCTCCATATAATTTATCACTTCAAGATTCCAAGTATTTGGTTCCATAGACCAAATAGCAATTGTATGTAACTTAGGACTAAAAGAGCCAAAAAAAATGTTATCAAAAATCTCCTCAGAGATGGAGGCATCTAGATCTTTCCTGATTGCATCTAATGCAATGGTTGATAACAGTTCCCATCCAGGCAACAGTAGGATCCCACTTCCTTTGACTAGGACTCTTGCACCCTATGGTGACATAGCAGCAATTTCCTGCATTATCTTTCCTTCCTCCTCCTCAAATTCATCTTGCAAAAAAGGGTCAACCTTTCCTTTTGCCTCTTTTATTCTCTTTTTTTATATCAATGCCTTTCAAATGGATAACAACATCTCTGAATTCTTTTGTTTGAAAAAAAGCATCATCACACATGAAATTGACACAAGCCTTTATCTTGATATCATCATCCTCAGCTTCATTATACTCCCATTTTACAATTCTGCTGGGAGGAACATCAATATTCAAAACATCTTCTTTAATAAGAGATGGAAATATATGATCCACTTACTCCTCCATTGGGATGCATTTTACAATTCCCCCAGGTGCATATCCTTCACCTCCTTGCTTTGTTTTAGAATAAGTCACCAATGGGGTGACTACAAGCTATTTTCCTGTCTCCTTAGCTTGCACTTCAATGCATTCAGCATAAGATTGAGCTGGATGGCTCCTTATTTGTGCTTCATGATTTTTTCTAGCCACCATGGCCCTTATTTCAAATTGCTTAACCTTTTCAAAGAAAATTTTTTCTTCAAATCTCCAAGCATTAGTTTTTCTTGCATAAATTTGTCTTGTTCCTCAGTTTAAGGACTAATGTAGAAAGGATTTTCTTTTAACGTCTCCTCAATTGCACAAATTTTCTTCCATGTACTTTTTCTTTTTTACAACTTCCTCATTAGAAGACAGGTTTCTGATCACATCCTCTTGATAGAGGAATTGATGATGTCTCCCTAATAATCCTTTGGCTCTTCTCTCAATAGTAATAACCTCTTTAGGGTCACAAAACCTTATAATATCTTGTTTCATTCTAAGATTGTTTAATATAGAGACAAACCTCTCAATGCTTTCCTTTGAAGTGCAAGTGAAATATGAAAAACCATAGTAAGGGTTTACCAGGGATGCCTTCCTTGATAGTCTAAAATGTACCTTATCCATGGCATCAAGCTACCACATTATCTCCATGAAGGCTTGTTGGTCTGACATATATATTGGAAGCTTGTGGGGTGGCACTGAGGATCCATAAATTTTGATTGCAGTATGGTCAGATTGGAGGTACCAATCCCCCTAATTGAATTTCTGTGTAGTGCCCTCCTCAAACTCCAAAGGTCTCAATATTTCTTTCACACCTTTTGAGATTTTGTAAATGGGCTTTAGGGCCAACTGCTCCAACAACAATAACTTGAAAACATTGTAAAAAATAGCATAATCAGATTGAGGAAAGTGCACATCCTAGATATGGGTCCACATTTGCACAAGCAACTCATTATCCATGTTATCCATTTCTCTCAATTTCATGAATTTTCTAAACACCATTATGCCTTTCCACAACAACATATGTATCAACAAAGAATAGTGTCTGCATGACAATGGAGGGGTTGCATCTTTCAACTTAATCAAATCCTCATGCAAGTGTTCAACAATATAGGAAGCATAATCCAAAACCTTGTTTTGATACTTATTTTGAATATCAATTGCTAAAACCATCAAAGCAACATCCATTTTTATGTCAAAATTCTTGTGCAGGACCTGACACAATGCATAGTCTATAATTTTGAAATAGTCCTCAAAATCATCACAATCAAATGGTTCTAACTCCAGACGACTAAAACATACACCATTCTTCTTCAGATCACATCTCCTGTGCCTTGGAAAAACATTCTTTCTATATGCAAAACTTTTTTGCTCATATTCATTATATAGTTTATGGAAATTAATGGATTCAGAAGCAGATGGATTCAAGTTAAAAACTTCCATTATTTGACTCCCTAAAATTTCCATAGGAAGAAAATATGGAAACCTTTTGATTGTCCTATTAGTTGGATCATAACACCTATCCAATTCAAGCATCAAGTCCACCTCCACAAACACATTGGGGCACACCAATTTTCCAATGTCACAAGCCCATAATTAACAAGTGGGATGATTGGAAAACCTCCTCTTGAAAGCATATATAAACAAATCCTAACCACTCCATGGTAGCACCACATCACCAATCCCAACAACCAAATCCTGAAAATGAGATACCAATGCGCCCTCACCAGTCTTTTTCTTTCCAACTAGTTTAACCTCTACAGTTGGGTCCTTAGGGGCCTCTTCCATGAAACGAGGGTAATCTTTCTTAACAATTATCTTCTTTGCAGGTTTTTCAGGTCGTGTGTCAAGCTTAGGCTTATCATCTTGAGGCTTAGGCCTTTTAACAACTCTCTTCTTTGCAGGTTGTTCAAGTTGTGTGTCAAGCTTAGGCTTATCATCTTGAGGCTTAGGCATTTTAACCCTTTTTTGGGTAGCTTTGCTATGTGGTTTGGCAGAGGATTCACTGGGCTCACTCATTGTTACAACTCAATAAAACTAGGGTTCCAAGATATCTATGAATTACAATTCTATTCTTTGAATTCACAGGGTTTAGACTCAGTTTCAAAAAAACTTCACCCTTTACCCCCAAACCATATGTATAATAACGAATGCAATTCCCTTACTAACTAGAGAGCAATAACCCTAAATAAAAAATCCTAGATATCTACTCACTTTCTCAATTACCCAGTGCTATAAAGTACTCACAGAGGTGCAAAATTCAATTTACCCGGGAAAATTAGCAGCTTGTTCTTCAAAATTTTCTTTCCCTAAAGCTCCTCCTTCTTCTCTTCACTTAACCAATCCTTCAACTCTCAAGGATTGAAATTATGGAAGAAAAGTGATCAACAACCCTCTTTACGACTTAGAATTGGAGCGTCTTTTCTGATCGATAACTCACATGAGCGAACTAACAAGTTATTGTTCAAGTTTAAACTCCAGTCGTTGATCTTCTTTGATTAAAAACATGACATAAAATTCTCCTCGACCATCGCATTATGCTTTCCCAAGTGTGTTTTAAAAAAATGATGATACCCTAGGGAGTTGCCAGGTAGCCACTCACA